>JAXQQM020083839.1:0-202323 GCA_034641835.2 Pinus albicaulis
TGCGCAGTAAAGGGGTTCCTAAATCTGTTGGGGGACTCAGGGTACGTCCCTGGACAGGATGAGGTGTCGTGCAATAGAAAGCGTACCCTGTACCCTAAATCTGCCGGGGACTCAGGGTACGTCCCTGGACAGGAAGAGGTGTCGGTGTAAGCACCTTCGGAGATTTGCACATATCCTTATATTTATATATTTATTGAAAATGACGGCGAGTGTTATAAAGAGCGGTGAGAGCGACTGCGTCTATTAACCTCTTTTGGACAGGATGCGAACAAAATCGGCGATTTGAAATGGGGTTCCATGCATCCCTATGATTCCTCTAACGGTCACAACGAATCCTATGCAAATCATACACAGAATGCCCATGCCGCTGCATACACTTGCCGCGGAACGATAGGCTGCACACAGCATGATGTTGGTTGTCTTCCCTTAAAAATGGAAGCAGAGAACAGCAAAAAACCTCCAGTCAAAAGGAATAGCAATCCAGGAGTGAGGATTTTGGGAAACCGCCATTAGATTTTAAGGTGCCGCAACATCTAATGGTGCAAGGGCACACCCTCGTAATGAGTGCAATCCGAGGGGTCCTTAACGTTCACAGTGTTAATACAGACGTTCCTAGGCGTTAAGGTTTTCTTTGTGTGTGTGTGTTTTTTTTTCATTGTGAGGTTTGGGGAGGCGCCATTATGGGTTCGGTGAGCCACCACCCTAAGAGGAAATTCGAAGGATGCCTTCCAGAAGATGATGATGGGACCGGACTGACGATCCTCTGATTGTTTATCCTTCTTCCATGAAGAAGGGGAAGAAAAACATCAGTGAAAACCCACTACATGAGAAGAAAAAGAGTACTGAGTTTTTAATACAGTCCAAGAAGAAAACTCCGGTAGAAATTATGAAAGATGATGATGACAACGTCGAGGTTGTAAGGTCGATTCGGGATACCATTTTAAGGAGGTACATTGATCTTCACTAAATATATACAAAATATGAACTTTGAATCGCTTTCACAGAATTTGTACAAAATTCATAGTCAGAAACATGATATGTTCTGTTAATTAATAAACAAGTGCAGGTGTTGGTGTGGGTGCAACAAGTTCACTAATGGGATGGTCCGGCATCTTTTGTTTTTTTTTTCATTTTTTTATGGGTACTTTTTCTTTTAATTGCAATTCCAAAATGGTAATTTTGTTGGAGGGTGCTTCACCAGCCCCTGTAATATGGAGTCAGACCAACCTTGGACAATGATTCTATCTAGAGGCAGAGCATATGTCAGACCAACCGTGGAAAATGATTCTATCTAGAGGCAGAATTTTGTTCGAGGGTCGCAAAACTGTGCAACAGAGAACGAGGGACATCTTTACAACAGAAACCGATAGACATCTGTGCAGTAAAAGGGGTTCCCTAAATTTGTTGGGGGACTCAGGGTACGTCCCTGGACAGGATGAGGTGTAGTGCAATAGAAAGCGTACCCTGTACCCTAAATCTGCCGGTAGGTGTCCGTGTCTTTTATGGAGAGGCTTAAGCACCCCTCGGAGATTTGCACATATCCTTAGGGCTTTTAAATTGTGCCATTAGATTTTTCAGATGCCGCAACATCTAATGGTGCAAGGGCACACCCTCGGAATGAGTGCAAGCCGAGGGGTCCTTAACGTTCACAGTGTTAATACAGTGTGAATTACATGTTATAGCAGTTGGGATATACATCGTGGAATATATACTGAAATATATCAGTCATAGTCGAGTTGTATTGGGAGAGTAAACCATAAGCACATCACAGAAAGGTCAACAATATGCACAATATGCATATGCATTTCTTATTAGTGAATAAAAGATTCATATTCTAAAGGTTGGGATATACATCTGTGAATATACACTGTAATAAACCACATATACGACAATCCAATGGTGTATATTTCAACCTATACAGCATTGTGACGTACATATTGTTTTCTTAACATAAAACTTATACACCTTCTATACATATATACACCCTATACTGCATATATGACATAGATCCAACGCTGTATATCTTAACCTACACATCATATATACACTTTATACTGCATATATGACATAGATCCAACGGTGTATACCCTAACCTATACATCATTTATTGCGCTGCTGCAAGGTGCATATTATTTACCTCACATAAACCATATACCATATATGCAGCATTTAATGCACTGCTGCAGGGTATACATATTGTTTACCTCACATAAATGCCATAATCAAATTGTATTGACTCCCACAAAACATGATAATATTAGGTGGAGCTACACATTTTCATGGCTCCCCTCCCATATTAATTTTTTACAAATTCCATGGTTCCACACTCTGCCCTTTATGTTCCATGGAAATCCATACAATCTAATGATTAATCATAGCGTTTTTATGGTGTTTTTAAGGGGTACTTAAAGTTCACCCATCCTTGATTGTTATAAAACACACCTCTGTCCCAAAATGCACCCCCTAGTCCCTGACATGGTTTAGTGTTCGCCTCCTATTATACAGATGACTCTAGTTCTTGCTTGCAATATCATTGGGAACAAGGCCAACAAGAGGGGACCATGAAACTTTCATGGTTCCACCTTGGCCATCATAGTTCCGAGCAATCTATACAATCAATCATGGTGTTTCTGTGGGATGCTTAAGGTCCATACACTAAGACAGTGGGTGCACAAATTTATGGTTCCACCTTGGCCATCATAGTTCCGAGCAATCTATACAATCAATCATGGTGTTTTTGTTGGATGCTTAAGGTCCACACACTAAGACGGTGGGTGCACAAATTTATGCTCTAAATGTATCCACCTACTTGTAGGAGCAGCAGGTGAGTGCGCCCTATTAGGTTGGGAAATGTTTTTCTTGGATTTGTAGGGATCTATGAAACTCAACTCCACACCATCTTTATAAACCCACCTTCCATGGGAGGATTTGCAGGGATATATGAGCCTCGACTCCAAACATCCTTATAAATCACTTTCCATGGGAAGATTTATAGGGATCTATGAATTTCAACTCCACATAATCCTTGTAAATCCACTTTCCATGGGAGCACCATCTCTATTTTGTCCTTTAGAGCATAAAACTAAACATCATTTTCTATCCAAATGTTCCCCATTATCAGATCAAAGGGTGGTTCTATTGTTTCATTAGGGACTCATATAGCTTCCTCTAAGCATTCATGGTTCATCATTTTGTATTCAAATGCTCCCCCATTATGAGGTCAAAGGGTGGTTCTATTATCTTTTTAGGAACTCACATAGCTCCCTCTAGCCAATCATGGCTCATTAGGGCCAGAGTTGTTCAACCCTTCTCTTTTGTGAGGAGTTCAACTTGCGCTAGTGACATTCTGGAGACAAATTGTTTAGGGTTGCCTTCACTATATTGATTACTTCCTTGATCCAACTTTTTGACAACTTGAGAAGGTAAAGACCCTTTGATCAACGTCTTAGCTTTGGGGCAGATATGTGAGGCCTCACAGATATAGGGATGCCATTGAATTTATACCCATTGCATACTTTCTTGGGGCCTCAAATGTTAGAAATGTTTCGCTAATGCAACACGATTCTTCTTTAAATAAAGGGACTTTCTTCTGTTGATTTTCTAGTTGCAAGATAGACTAGAGCAATTTTCTATTTGATAACTACTACCAATGATACATTTTAAACTTCTTAGAGCATTCAAATCATCAAGCAATTACACTTAGAAAATTTCAACCATTAACTTTAGTAGAGCAGTAGAGATCACAATGAAAACAATGAGACAAGAGACACCAAAATTACTTTGGAAAACCCCACTCCAAGGGGAAAAGCTCATCAACCCTTCTTTATGAGAAATTGTCCAAATCATCCAATTTGTACATTAGAATATTCCAGTTGAAATATCAACTGTTAACCACAACTAATGCCAAGTCAACCCAAGTCAAAGGAGAGAGAAAATTCAACATTATGTTCATTGGTCAAACTTGGTCAAAGGGATGAATTTGGGCCTACAGTTGCTGGACATGTTGAAAATAGTAGAGATAAAGGTTCCTTGATTTGTGCCTTAATCAAAGGGACCTCAATGAGTTCTTCCTTAGCATGCTCGAATTCTTATAAGTTAGGAGCTAATTCCTATTAGTTAGGACAATTTCCTAAGATTTAGGATAAGTCCCTACAAATTAGGATGAGTTCCTATAATTTAGGACGAGTAATGAAGCAATTAACTAATGTGCAAAATTGGAAGGCTGATTTTATTGTCTTTTAGTGCGAGTTAATTTGGGAAAAGGACAAGTGATTGAATCTTGAGATGAGACGAGTTGCATGAGTTAGTTAACTCAGTTAACTCATCAATCACAAAATCAATTCCTAAAATAAAGACTTAACAGATTTAGCCTATTGGAAAAGCTTAAAAGGAGGATCAAGGCACATTGTTATTCATTGTCTTGTGGGCACGAGTTGGTGAGACAAGGCAGTAGAGAACATAGATTTGTGTTTTTGAGTGAGAGCTTGTGAGAGGATCAACATGCCAAGAGAGGCTTGTGCACATATTTATAGGAGAATTTCCTTGGGATTTGCGCAAGGAAATAGGGAAGCAGGGATCAAAGTCTTGTAGGTGTTTCAGCTTAGTACAAGCAGAGAAAACCAGATTGGTTTCTATTGAAACAATATTGATTTTGTAAGAGATCTATTGCTCATTCTTCTTCAATAAGATTCTCAATTAAGCAGAGGGTTTTCCCAGTTGGGTTCCCTAGAAATTTTTTGTGATTGGTATTTATTTATCTTCATATTCCGCTGCAAAATAAGTAGAGAAATTCTGTGTCTATATGAAAAGAAATTAGTTTCAGATTGTTCATATTAGCAATTGTAGAATTTCGTGGATTTTCTACAAGACAAAGGGTTGAAATTCGGTCTTGTAATTCCTTAGAGAAATTCGGTCAAATCTGTTGAAAATGGTAGCGAGTGAAGGTCTTCTATGGCTCACGACTTAACTAGAAAGACCACGAGTTGTCTTTCATTTACCATGGAGTGAGTTCATGGAGATGGTGAGCTTATCTTCCAGTTTGTGGGATAAAGTTCACAAGTACATGCGTAGTGTTGGAGGATTAGTCACGTGGATCCTTCTTCAATTAACTGTAGGATAGATGGCAGTTCGAATTTAGAAAAGGATGTGGTGGGAACTGTTGTCGCCCAAATTGTACAGGCACCGTGACAATCGCTTAGGGCGGGGGCTGTCACTCTGATCCCCGCCCATTCAGTTCTAACTATCTCCCAACAACAGACTATGGGGGGTAGTCCCTATGAAATGAGGTGAAGGAAAAACAAGTTGGGAATCAACTTGTTTGGGAGACACGGATGAGTGGCCTAGATACTCGGTTAAATTTAGCAAGATTTATGGTTATATTAGATTTTAACTATGAGACTAGTGCCTTATGAAGTCACAATTCTTGCTTGATATAAATTATTGCTAAGTAACTCGATGGACACCCACTGCTTAAATGATTGACTAACATATATGATGTGCAAGTCCTAGGATCTATTTGTGATGTAGTGATCTTGGTCATTTTTAGTTATATGCCTAATCTAAGTGTAACCCTCCCTTAACTATTTTGAAGCTAGGCTCCACGGTAGGTTGTGGGAAGGAGGCCAATAGGAAGCAGGATAAGGCCTGATTAACGATACTTTCTGTTGTGCTTGTATCACCCGGTGCCTCCGGCGCTGTAGATACTTTGGCTTTGATGACTGCATGGTGACCATGTTAACCACCGAAGAGTTGGCAAGCCCCTCAAGCTAGATGACAAGGGTTGCCCTAACTCTTTATCAACCTGGCTTATGCTAGGAGGTAAATTTTAATGCAAGCTAGATCTAGGATGTTTATGGAATGATGATGAGTGAAGACTTCTTGAATTAATATTGTTAGTGTTACTTAAGTACTTAATGTGAGTTATCTTGAAGCAAGAGTACTTAATAATAATGAGATAACAATATTAAAGATGACAAATGCCAAAAAATACAAGTGCAAGCTTCAACAATATTCCACAAGATGTTTAACCAGTTAGATCCACTTATCAGTTAACCATAAAGTTATAAGATGCCAATCACAATTACTCAAACTGTTCTCATGCCAAGTATCACTATGCCAATTAGATCTTAGATACTCAAGTTAACTTCAAACAAGATTAGACTTAGATTTTGAGTGTTTTCACGTGCAAACTTCGACAATTCTTAAGGCCAAGATTGTTGAAAAGTGTAACTAGGTCGGTCTTCATGTTGACTATGTAATTATATATTTATGTATAGAAGATGTCAATGATAATAAAATGTATTTTTGGTGTACTTGCTTCATGGGTTTCATGAGCAAGATTTTATTATGTAGGTAGACTTCTTCTTGATGTCTATTAGGTGTGTGTCTTCTAGGAATAAATATAATTAGGTGTCATATTCATGAAGGATTAAGTTTGTGCTCCAAAGACCTTGACAACCCTCATATAATGTTGAAATCAAGTGAAGACAATCTGCTACGCTGTTTTAGTAACACTTCTTGGAAAGTGGAAGAGATTACAAGTCATAGTTGGCCTATAAAAGTGTGATCAAGTCGGCCCTATATTATATTGACAGGTCGGTTTATTAACATACTGAGATAACTATATATACCCTTGTATATACTGCGCAGAAAAACACAGAAGTGCGGATTCAATCTCAGGAAAAAGTGCTAATTAATTTTAGGAAAAAGTGTGGATTCATCTTAGGAAAAAGTGCGGATTAAAAGGCAGGAAAAGGTGTGGATTAAAGGAAGAAATAAGTGCGGATAACACTGCAGCTAATAGGGAGAAAATCTCAGGAAAGACTGCAGATACATCACAGTCAATAAGTGCGGACATAATAGAGAATTAGGGCTGCCTCTGAATGCAGACAAGTGCAGGAAGGCTAGCACATAAATACGGATAGTTAAGGACAATTTGTGGACAGTCAAGGATAACAAGGTACAATTCAGATATCCCTGAAGTTTAAGGAGCAGACTTAAGAAGATTGGTACAAGAAGAAGTTGTTGATTTACATTGTTAAAGGCTATGATTACAAGATAGAATTAGCAGAGGTTGAGATTGTGAACATAAGGAAAAGAGGTAGTAATTGTGAGGAAGGTAAATCTATGATTTACCTTCCTACTGTTCAAGCAAATCAACTACTAGCATATGCAAGGTGAAGATCAAGGTCTCTAGTACTGATGCATAACTAAGTAATTTGGTGAAGAGAAGATTCAAGGTTAAAGAAGCTGGATCAAGGTCTTGGAAGCACATCTAAGTCAAGGGTCTAAGTCTGGGTCATGGTACTTGTCATTTGAAGATCTATAAGAAGAATTCTTTGCGGGTTTTCCTCTCTAAGAGGGAGAGGTTTTGCCCTCGCTCTAGGAGCCTAACTTTTGTGTCTTGTGCATTTTGATAATTGACTTGATGAAAGATTAACTAAACTAAAGAAGAAGAAGACATAAGTATCACAAGTAAGATCACAAGTAATTATCAAGATGAGAATTTGTATTAATCTCCAGCCCTCCAAATTCTCAACATGGTATCAAAGCTAAGGTGCTGAACACAAGGGCTGCTTGTCAACAAGGACACTCAAAGAAATGAAGATCAAAGTTTGGGTTAAAAAGTCAAATCAGTTTGCAAAGGAAGACTATCTAGCTACTTCAAGGTTCGAGTACACCAACATTGAAGAAGCTCCTATCTTAAAGGAAACCCTTGACCTCACTTTCAATCATCATCAAGGAAGCTGCAAGAAAATCCACTCAAGTAAGTATTCATGACCCTATTTGTCAAGATGCCTTATTGTAAAGAAAGCAACAAGCTGGTTGGGTCATCAAACTTTTGTGCATGGAAGAAAAGAACAGACTTGAATTTAATTGTAGACGAAGTAATGGACTATATCAAAGGATCTATTGTTCAACCCTCAAAAGAAGATGCTCCAGCCCATGCCAACTACATGAAGGGAGAAATTAGAGTCCAGAGGATTTTCATAGAATCCATCAACGACTCTCTCATTCCCTATGTATCAAAGCTAAAGACTGCAAAACAAATATATGAAAAATTAGTGGAGCTATTCTCTGTGAGGATTGCAGTAGAAGCAATCTCTCTAAGACAAGAACTATACAAAATGAAATTATCAAGGGAAGAAGGAATCATTCCATACTTTATGAGGATTTCTGAAATAAGAGATCAACTGCAGGAACTAGGAGAAGTGATGTCTGACACTAAGATGACCACAGTGGTGCTGAATGCTCTACCATAGGATTGGGGAAACTTCACTTCTAGTCTATAAGGGAAGAAAGAAGCCACCCCATTCCATGATTTATGGTCTCTATGTAAAATAGAGGAAACAAGACTAAAATCAGAAGCTGATATAGGACCAAGTGAAGAGAATCATGCCTTTGCAGCCTCATACAGGAACAAAGGAAGATTCAAAAAATTTGGCCCTAAGAATAAGAGAAGAAATATGGACAACGTACGATGCTTTGGATGTAATGAACTTGGGCATTATAAAAGAGATTGTCCTAAATCTGGAAAGGACAAGAGGAAAAAGGAAGAAGCCCATGTCACTAATGAAAGAGAAGAACCTGATGCTAAAAGATCTAAGAAGGAGGAAGCGAGAGATCTCTATTATGATTGAGATCATCTTTCTCTTTAAGTGATCTCTGGTTGGTTGTAAATAGTATGACAGGAAGCAATGTACATTAAGAAGCATCTCGATAGAAGCATGGAAGGAGCTCTCGATGAAACAACTTCTGGAAAACCTCTCTGATAACATTACTAAAGTAAAGCAGATCAAGGGTCATCATGGAAACAATATTCTAGAGGTGATGACATATTGATGGAGCAGGAATGAAGCTATTCATTCTAGAGAAATTGCTATAGGATGACTCAGGGAAATAGGTATGAGGTATGTAGACATATGTGTTGATATTGGATGCTGTGAAGTCATGACATATTGTTGCAGGTAATAGACTTCCATATTTAGAAGTATGATCTATGAAGGAAGATCTCTCGGTGCAGTGATCAACATAATACGTCCTCATAGAATATGAGGTGGTTGTACATAAACAAGAAATTGGAAAATTTGTAAGATCCTGGGAATGAAGAATGTGTAGAGAGGAAGAGATCATGAAATGCAACCATGTCAAGAGGCAGTTATCATCAAGAGACCAAGAAGATGTGACTAGGAGATCTCCTGGGAAGATATGTAGACTTTGACGGAAGTGTGGTAAAGAAGAAGACCCTTGGAAAAACATATCATTAGGAGATGTGTCAATCTATGTGAAGGATGCCGATGCCTATAGGAAGATGTCATGATGAAATATCATCACTAAGGTAACTTTTGTTCTGAAATTCATATGTATATGTTTATCTGGATAAATTTGTGCAGGGCTGCTAATCATGAGAAAGGATGTATGATCCTTGGAGATGATTCGAAGGAAAGCAGCATGGCATAACAGTGGACCAGATAAGGAAGTCAGATGAATCACTTTCTGATAGCTGACATGATTAAGGGATGAAAGTGATGGATGATCTGTGCCCTATGAAGCTAAAAGTTGAAGATTCCTCAATATCGAAATCCATGACATCGAGGAAAAGAATTCTTCATGAGCAGCTGGGTGTCTCACCATTGCTGCTGGAGGTCCCTGGTTAAGAGGGAGCTTGATGATAAGTTTTTTACTTGGAAGAAACTTGGTAATTCCTAAGAATGAGCTTAGATACATTCCTTGTATAAGGAATGAGTACATTCCCTTGTGGAATAGGTCCTCCCTGGTTGACAGGGAGAGATAGACACATCATTCTGGTCTTCACTTGGGAAGATAGAATGGAGGATTGGGTAATCATCCGGCATTCGATACTTTTTGAGAATGTGTTAGGGCATTCAAGATAAGAGTAGTCGGGGACCGATATTCTTTGAGGGTTGGCTACCCAAGAGAAGAATAGTCCAAGAAGGTCATACTTTGGGAACACCCAGGTGGAGTATGTACCTTGGAGAGACAATGACGATGGTGTCTATAAGTCATGTGTCTCGCCAGCATTGTAGCCCATTGTCTCGTTGAGAGATGGGGCTGTTAGTCAAGGCCTTGCACTAGGACAATGCTAGTTGATATGATGCTATACAGATGCATTTACCAATCCGATTCTTCTTATGAGATTCTTCAGTTTGAAAGTAACCATGTACCTGTATGAATACCTCCCTAGTTAAGAGGGAGTGTTGAAAAGTGTAACTAGGTCGACCTTAATGTTGACTATGTAATTATGTATTTATGTATAGAAGATGTCAATGATGATAAAATATTAAAATGTATTTTTGGTGTACTTGCTTCATGTTTTTCGTGAGCAATATTTTATTATGTAGATAGACTTCTTCTTAATGTCTATTAGGTGTATGTCTTCTAGGAATAAATATAATTAGGTGTCATATTCATGAAGGATTTAGTTTGTGCTCCAAAGACCTCATATAATGTTGAAATCAAGTGAAGACAATCTGCTACGCTGCTGAAGTAACACTTCTTGGAAAGTGGAAGAGATTACAAGTCATAGTTGGCCTATAAAAGTGTGATCATGTTGGCCCTATATTATATTGACGGGTCGGCTTATTAACATACTGAGATAACTATATATACCCTTGTATATACTGCGCAGAAAAACACAGAAGTGCGGATTCAATCTCAGGAAAAAGTGTGAATTAATTTCAGGAAAAAGTGCGGATTCATCTTAGGAAAAAATGCAGATTAAAAGGCAGGAAAAGGTGCGGATTAAAGGAAGAAAGAAGTGCGGATAACACTGTAGCTAATACGGAGCAAATCTCAGGAAAGACTGCGATACGTCACAGTCAATAAGTGTGGACATAATAGAGAATTAGGGTTGCCTCTGAATGCGGACAAGTGCAGGAAGGGTAGCACATAAATACAGATAGTTAAGGACAATTTGTGGACAGTCAAGGATAACAAGGCACAATGCAGATATACCTGAAGTTTAAGGAGCAGAGTTAAGAAGATTGGTACAAGAATAAGTTGATGATTTACATTGTTAAAGGCTGTGATTACAAGATAGAATTAGCAGAGGTTGAGACTGTGAACATAAGGAAAAGAGGCAGTAATTGTGAGGAAGGTAAATCTATAATTTACCTTCCTACTTTTCAAGCAAATCAACTACAAGCATATGCAAGGTGAAGATCAAGGTCTCCATTGCTGACGCAGAACTAAGTAATTTGGTGAAGAGAAGATTCAAGGTTAAAGAAGCTGGATCAAGGTCTTGGAAGCACATCTAAGTCAAGGGTCTAAGTCTGGGTCATGGTACTTGTCATTTGAAGATCTATAAGAAGAATTCTTTGCGGGTTTTCCTCTCCAAGAGGGAGAGGTTTTTCCCTGACTCTAGGAGCCTAACTTTTGTGTCTTGTGCATTTTAATAATTGACTTGATGAAAGATTAACTAAACTAAAAGAAGAAGAAGACATAAGTATCACAAGTAAGGTCACAAGTAATTATCAAGAAGAGAATTTTTATTAATCTCCAACCCTCCAAATTCTCAACAAAGATGAGATAAGCAAAATTTAGATTTTTGAAAACTCAAATCAACAATGATACTTAAGAAATTTCAGAACTTATTAGTGTTATGATAGCAGTAGGAAAGTCACTCTAGATCATAGAATTTGCCCAACACATGAAGCATACAATTTTCCAATGACCAGCAAAGGTAAATTTAAGTGTTTGGCCTATTTTATGATGATGTATTTAGCAGTATTTCAGATCTATAATAAGTTATTATAACAGTAAATAAACTGCAGATCAACAAGCTAGTGATGCTAAAGACAATGCCCAAGAGCCAAAATGCCCCAAAATAGGAAAATTTCACTGAAACTGAAAAAATCAAGTTTTTTGGCCTTCTTAAAGTGTATGATTTAGAAATTGCGGATATGATATGTTCAGTTATGTAGTAAATTCCAGGATGCAGAAAATTAGATCTAGGCTAGATCTAAGATGCCCAAGTGGCCAAAATTTATGAAAATGAAAATTTTGCAATTTTGAACAATTTGACCAATTTTTATGTGATTTTAGGGGCTATTTATCACTATAATCACTGCTGTAATAAAACAGAGGCAAAGTGAGGGTTTAGAGGTCAAACCCTAGGCTAAGGCCTTGTAGAGCCTTGTAGATGCAGTTGCCCAAATTGTCCAAAAATTTTGGATGAAGAAGCCACCTGAAAATCAAACTTTTGGAGCTCAAAAATCTGCAAAACCACCAAGGTATCAGTCCCAAAAATTTTAGAGGAGGGTTTAGGGAAAATTAGAGCAAAAAATGACCAAGGAGGGCCAATGCTAGGCCAAGGAAGGCCAACATTGAGGGAAGAGGAGGCTAGAAAAGAAGACCAGGGGTCAAAGAGGCGAAAGGAGGCCAGAAAGAGGCAATGATGGAGGAGGAGAGGCCAAGAAGGCTTGACGATGGGGCAAAAGAGGCCAACGGCTAGGGTTTAAGAGCTAAAGAGCCCACGGCTAGCCCTAAGGGCAGCCATCTAGGCTTCCAGAGGGAGGTTGAGGCCTTTTTAAGCCATGGCTAGCTCGGAAAAGGGCCTAAACCCTATGCGTAGGGGAAAAGGGAGGAGGTTAAGGCCTCTAGGCCTCACGATTAAACACAAAAGCCCTAAAAATTGGACACAGAGGCCCAAAAGGTTGATGCAGGGAGGAGAGAGGGCAACGCTGGCCCTAGGAGGGCTAGATCCGGGCCCGGGAAGGCTAAAAATTGAAACCCTTGCTTCAGAAAATTTTCTTCCTTTAGATTTGAATTTTGCTGCAAAATATTCAGTGGGTAGCCCTGCAAAATTTTCTAGAGACTAGATCTTACCCTCAGAGGCCTAGATCTAGCTCTTCCTCCACTTGATCTCTTAATCCAACCTGCAAAATTGAAAATAAAACACCCAAACCCCAAATATATACAACGTTCTTAAAACCCCAAAACCCCAATTAGAAAAAAAAATTTACAAATTAAATTTACAAAATTATTTTACAAATTATACAAGAGTTTTAGAATAAATTTTGAGAAATAATTTTTTATGGTATTTTTCCTTTGATAAATGGCTAAAAATGCTTCAGAAAACCCATGCACACTATAGCCTTAGAGAAGATATAATCCACCATACAAATACTTAGGATCCAAGCAAAATGATCCTTGTCCATAGTTTGTGAACTTGGAGATCAAGGACTGAAATACTTGCAAACACTATGTATTATCTCAAAATAATCATATATAGGCACAACATAGGAAGCCTGTAGTCAGTACATACCACAAATCAACGAACAAGTAGACCTCGAGTTGCACCCCAAAGTCTTTATTATGGCAAAAAAAGTAGTTCCCAGCGGGACAATAGTTTACACAAATGCTTCAACAACAATTTCCTAGCCAAAGATCAAGATGCTAGAGGCTCAAATGACTCTCTAATTTATAGATAAATCCTCCAAGTGGAAAAATAACGACTAGTTTCTTTGATCCTTCTCAAAATAATCTCGGTCATTGATAAACACTTGATCTTTTAATCTTGGCCCTTGAACTTTTTATTTTTGAGGAATTTTCGAATTTATCATTTAATTCCATTTTTATTAGTTCAAAATTAATTATTTTGAGCCAATTTCCTCAAAAAATTGACTTTGACTTAACCACCAAGGTCCAAGAGTCCAAATTTTCTTGAAATACACAATATCCCTGGTGGAGGACCTTAAAAAATTGATTCTTTTAAGACCCACAAACTTTTCCACTTGGAGAATTAATTTTCCTAAGACAATTTAATTTGACTCTAATTAATTAATTTCCCAGCTTAGGATTTAATTTTATTTAGCGAGAAAAATTAATTAATTTATACATTAGGGGATTTAATATTTTTCCACCCTCTAATAAATAAGATTTTACATTTACAACCCCCACACATTTGGCTTAGACCCTTATGATCTGCGACACAATATGATCTAGTAGACCAAGTGATTTGCAATAAAATAAATAAGTCAACTAGCTTAAGTTATTCCCAAATCACTTTTAGATCAAACTCGACTAAAAATACTAGGACTCACCTAAGACTTCGACAATAAATTTCACCCTAGCTTTGGGGTTTAAGCTGAAGGAAAAAAACTCTTCTGATTAGCCGTGTTTAGAAACATAGGTAATCATTGAGGTTAAAATACCTCCTAGGATGAAAATCGCCGACAAAATCACAGGCTTACCTAGGTTGTTACATACATTCAAGGTCTTACTAAGATCATTTACATCACATAACTCTGAAAATTCGGCAATTATGAATCTTACTGCAACAACTGATAATATTTCTTCTATTTGTTAAATTACTGAAACAAATTATTTGCAGTTATCTACGACAAATACTGAAATACATACACTGTAGACTTCACAAATCAATTACCGCGGAAAATACTAGCACAACAATAAACACATTGACACGGTTATATTTGGACAATTGTCCCCAGAAAAATCCAATTTGGGAAAACCAGTGCAGCAGATGAGGGTTTCTTTTATTAATCTTCAGCAAAAATCCCATGTACAAAATACAGATAGCAGAATAGAAGAAGAATCACCGAGAGAAATTTACAGATGAATTTCTCACGCTCCACAGTGTATTTATGACCCTTGATAGGACTTGCTGCCCTCGCGCTGGCCCCACCGCGTCACACTCTGTGCAGTGACTGCACAGTGCCTGCGTCACTGCCTCTGCGCTGATGAACTGCGTCCCTCTTCTGCGTTGCCTCCTCCGGACTTCTCCTGCACTCTCGATTACTGTTGATACCCTCTCTCTCTCACCCGCAACTCGCCCTCTAATTCAATTTTCTCTTGCCGAACTTCAGCCAGTGAGAAAATCGATCTACTTGGGCAACTGAGTATCTGCCTGGTGTGTTTTCCAAGCGCCCATCGAGTTCCTTCTTATAATATTCTCGTTGAAATTTCAACGACCCAGATTAGATCCTAATCAATGGCTAAGATCATCTTGACTTGTCTACGTCTTTTTCTAGAAGATTCACACCCAGTTTAATTTATACCCGTTAATTATTTTAATTTCCTAAGTTTAAACTTAGGCATCCATTAAAAATAATTAATTATTTTAATTAAACTGTCTCCACGTGAAATTTCCCAAAACGATTTCTGGTTTTTGTGGAATGCACATGTCCTAGCCTCCCTGCAAAATCTTGAGGCTAGAGCATATCCGATGCTACCAAAAATCAACAATAACTTGCATAATGGGTTTACAAATGACATGTAGACAACTGATAAATGATCCGATCTTGTTGAAAAATTTGGCACTTACCTTCCTTGGAACCTTGAGAAATTGAGTGCAACAGGAACTTCAGTCTTTGATTGAAGGAGGACGAGTAATAACTCCAAGTGATGATTGGAGAAGAGAACAAGTTCGACTCAGTTAACTAGTCAGTCACAACTCAACTTCCAAATTTGTAACTTGCCTATTATAACGTGGACAATATCTATAAAGGAAGGAAGAAAGGCGCAAAGTTTATCATTATTGTATGCACGAGTTTGTGTGTGAGAGCTTTTTGTTGTGAGTGCATATCTTGGAGGAGCCAATATGCAACATTGAAGAGAGACTTTCTTGTGGCAGAATTGTGCTAAGAAATAGGGCGATTTTCTGCTAGGAAATAGGAGTCGAGCCCTAACAAATAGGGAGTCCTTTGTACTAGGAAATAGGAAGCCTGTGCGCAAGGTAATAGGGCCTGTATGAGCGCAATAAAGTAGGAGCAAGGGTGAGTGCGTTTGCAGGGTGAGTCCAGCTAGTACAATGTGAGGACAAGAGTGTTCTCAGGGTGATAATTTGCCTTGTAAGAGATTCTATTGCTCAAACTCTATCAATAAAATACTACGACAAAGTAGAGGGTTTCCCAAGAAATCACGTGTATAAATTGTGTGACTGTGTTTTTATTTGTATTCTAATTCTGCTGCTTATAAGTATTAAGAAATTTTGTGTTTTGTTGAATGAAAGTTAGTTTCAAATTATTCATCTATCCAGTTGCAAAATTTCATGGAAAATTAACAAAATCACAGGGTGGTCAAACCTTGGGCAATGCCCCAGAAGCAACTCTAAATTTTGGTCAATAGATAGTCAAAGATGCTAGAAATATTCAGCCTCCAATTTCAGTGAATTGTTGGTCAAACAACAGGACAATAATCCATGTCAAAGCTGGTCAATGCAAAGAATAGAAAGTCTACTTGCTGGTCAAGATAGTCATCTTCTTCTTCGCACATGTGAGCAGATTCTCCATGTAGAATAGGTTCGAATTGTTGAGTTGATGTGATGCCAAATGGATGAGTCGAATTTCCAATACATAGTAGCAGTGTTGCACGAAATGACCCCCCTTGCCCTTAGATCAAAGCCTGTATTCGTGGCTCGTATGGATTCGTGGGTGATCCAACCCCAGAACCGCATCCAGGAAATACAGAAACATGGATCGGGCCGGGAAAAACGATTCCTGGCCTGTGGGAACCATCCAGCCCAATCCGTGTTTTTGTACGTTCGAGACGCGGTTTTGGGGCCGGATCACCTCGTGGATCCACCGCGGATTGGGGCCGACTCCGGGCGGATCTCGACCGGTTCCGCCACGCGGACCCACAAAACTCATTTATTTTTATTTTTATTTTTTGTTTAATTGTGGTTGGGGGTGGGTTTAACTTGGGTTAGGGAAAAGAATGAAGGGAATACAACTCTATTTCTCCTCTCATTTCCTCACTCTTGTATTACAAAGCTCATTTATTTTTATTTTTATTTTTTGTTTAATTTGGTTGGGGGTGGGTTTAACTTGGGTTAGGGAAAAGAATGAAGGGAATAAAACTCTTTTTCTCCTCTCATTTCCTCACTCTTGTATTTTTGGAGAGCTTGGAGAAGAGAGGAGAAGAGCGATTGGAGAAGAGAGACTTGAGGAGAGCCTGGAAGAGTGAAGGAGGAGGATATAGGAGTAGTGAAGCAGGAGGAGCTTGGAGGAGTAAAGAAGGGCTTCCATTTACAAGAGCAAAAGAGGTAAGTGTAAACCCCAAACTCCCTCATTTTTCTGTCATTGTTTTTTGTACTTTTTCTCCTCCCTCTCCTACTCTTTCCCATTCTTTCTTCATGCTCATTTAATTGCAGGTTGTTCACCACCTGTATTCGTATTCCAAGCAGTGTTTTAAAACTCCGACTCGGGTGTTGAACCGACCGAGGGTCGACTCCAACTCCGACTTGGTATCAACTCGGCCGGTTCGATTTCAATGACTCGGTATTTGTAAAAAATACATTAAATATTTATTTTTTTATAAAAAAAACATAATTTTAAAGATTTTCATTCATGCTTCCAAACACAAAGCATTATAATATCGAGAGAAGACAACATATGATCAAAGTAGGCTCATGAATATATCCATTATATCAAAATGGCACCAAGTGCACTATCCAATACATACATGATATAGAGATCAGAACAAAAACACATAACCAAGGAGGCTCTAAATGGCCTCTACAACAAAACATCACTAGTCACTAGTCACTACTGTTAGAGAAGCCAACTTCTGGTGCAGTATCTGAATCAGAGTGAGACGAGGAAACCCATGGCTCCTCCTCCTCATCAAGATCTCCAACTGGAACTGTAGAAGTAGTAGCAGTAGCACATTGAGATAGACGAGCTATGCTCCCAGGGGTTGGGTAGCTTTATAGGCTTGGGAGAGGTTAGAAGGGCATACAAAAACCCTAAAACCAAGTATAAATTTGTTTTGAAGTCCGTTTTCTGTCACTTTTGTGGGTCGCGGGTGGGTTTGATTGGCTCGACCGAGCTAAGTCAAACTCGGCCGAGCCGGTCGGTTTGTGACCGAACCGGCCAAGTCACAAACCGGCCAAGCCTTGGCCGGTTCGGTCACAAACCGGCCTCTGGTCCAGTTTTTCTACTGAGCCGGTCCGACCAGGGGGTTGGATTGGTTGGCTCGGTTGAATCGAAGCCGGCTCGACCATTTTTTAAAACAATGATTACAAGATGGTGTTCTTTTGGCTTCTATGTATCATTCCACTTTTGGTTTTCATGATGGCAAGGGGGAGTAGGAATAGAAGGGAAGAAGAAAAAGAGGATAGTGGTCCCCATATGAGTGACCCAATGTATGATGAGGACGAAGGGTTTGAAGAGGAAGGGGATGAACCTTAAGAGAACATTAAAACACTAGAGGGGAAAGCTGCATTGACACCCTTGTGGAATTATGTGACCAAAGTTGAAGGGGGAAAAGGTGGTGGAAGCTACAAGTTTTTGTGCCCTTGTCATGGAGGAAAACCATATAGTGGTTCATATACCCGTGTGAGGAGGCATTTGTGGGGTGTTGGACAGTGATGACAAAAAGGGTGCTGTGGGGATACAAATTTGCCCAAACGTTTCAACTGAACAAAGAAGAAAATACATCCAAACAGAGGAGGTTGCACAACAAAAAAGCAAGAAACGAAAAACTAAGTCTAAATCAAGTGCAAACTCTAGATTTGGTAGCTCATCTCCTCATGGTACTTATTTAACCTTTGGAGGTAGAAGAATAATAGGGGATTTCCTGACTGTTGCTGAGAGGGATGATGTGGATGGAGAGATAGCCCAATTTATTTGTGCTTGTGGAGTACCATTCAATGTGCTTCACTCTCCCTATTGGCATGATATGGTTAAGGCCATCAATGAAGCCCCAAAAGGATACAAGAGCCCCAACTATGAGAAAGCTAGAACAATGTTATTAGAAAGAGAAAAAGCAAAGGTTCAAAGAGCTTTGACACGTTTTACAAATGAGTGGGTGGATTGTGGGGTATCCATTGTATCAAATGGGTGGACAAATATTAGAAACCAACATTTGATAAATGTTCTTGGTGTTTCCGCTAGTGGTGCAGTATTTATTACATGTCATGACTCCTCCATCAGTGCAACTTCCCAAAACATTGCAGATCTCCTATTGCAATCAATCAAAGATGTTGGTCCTAATAATGTGGTTCAAGGCTTGGTTCACACATTGAACCTTTTGATGCATGATATTGTGAAGCATAAAGAATGTGGATGGATTAATGAGCTTTACAAGAGAGGGAAGCAACTCATTAAATTTATCACAGGGCATACAAGGGTAAATTACTTTTATGGCACCTACTCCAAGTTGTAGTTGCTTAAACTTGCAAAAACAAGATTTGCAAATTATTACCTCACCTTTAGGCGACTAGTGAAGGTGAGACAAGCTTTAACTAATATGATGACTTCTGAATCATGGGAGAAAATTAACACTAATAGAGATGGTGCCAATGTAGCCAAGGACACTATTCTTGACATGTTATTTTGGTCACATGTTAAATATGTTTTGCACTTCACCAAACCAATTTATTACATGATCAAGTTTGTAGATTCAGATCGACCAATAATTGGGGAGATGTATCAGCAAATGGATAGCATGTTGGGGCAAATTAAAGACATTGTTGAGCCTAGAGATATCACCTTGTACAATTATATTCCTATAGAGGTGGAAAAATGATGGGATATGTTAAACGTTTCATTGCATGCCTTAGCAAATGTTCTGACACATAAATGCTATCATCCATCACGGCTTTCAACACTAGCGCTTGGGGGGGGCGGGGGGGGGAGTAGGAAAAAACCACACCTAGATCTAGAGGTTCTATCTAGTTATATGAGAGTAGTGGATTAATTAGTCCATGATGAGTAGAAGGTTGCCATGGTATGAAAACAATTGAGCAACTATACACTTAGCACTGGTCCATTTGGGAGCATGCATGCAATTAGAGATCGAAAGACTTTTTCTTCTCTTGAGTGGTGGAACATGCATGGAGGTGCTACTCTACTTCTACAGACTTTGGCATTCTGGGTGCTATCACAGGTGGTAAACACTTCTTCTGCAGAGAGGTGTTGGAGCTCTTATTCTTTCAACCACATTGTTAAAAGGAATAGGTTAAATTTAGACCAGGCAGAGAACTTGGTTTATGTTCACTACAACTTGCGATTGTTGTCCCATTACTGTGATGATGCAAAGACTAATAAAGACCTTAAGGTTTGGTACAGAAATCCAGAG
Organism: Pinus albicaulis; assembly: GCA_034641835.2. Classification (NCBI taxonomy): domain Eukaryota; kingdom Viridiplantae; phylum Streptophyta; class Pinopsida; order Pinales; family Pinaceae; genus Pinus; species Pinus albicaulis. Next base: position 20,062 of record JAXQQM020083839.1, read on the forward strand.
GAGCCCAATTTGGAGGATGGAGTGTTGCGATTACAACAATTAGAGGATGCTCTTATCTAGGATGATAATGATCGAATTGAGATGCCACCCCCATCTGGTCCCTTGGTTCCCAAGTTAAATGCGTCAGCAACAACAACATTGGCTTCATCTTCATCAGTTTCAGTGCCAGAACTTCCACAACCACCATCTTCTTCATTGCCACCACGTGGAGGCCCACCGCCACGTACTGTTCGTGGTGGAAGGAGGAGAGATTAGTAGATATATTCACAATTTACTACTTTTGTCATAGGTTAGAATTGTAGGCTTGTTGTGAATTTGAACTTTTTTGTCTTACTCTTCCTAGTTCAGTGTGTACTTGAGTCTTGGTGGTGGCCAAGTGGCCTATTTTGTAAACATTATTAGTTGAATTTTGGACATGACTAATGTTGATAGTTGCTCATTTGCTGGATAAGTTACTTGAATGTTTGATGATTTTATCTTCTAAATGTTTTATGTTTTATAATATGCTTAAAAATTTAATGTATGTTTGTAATTGCTAGAATCTAGATGGTTGATGCTCGAATAATTAATCATTGATGTACATTGGAATCATGGATGCCATATCTATCTTGATTTATGTAAAACTATGCATGGTTTCATGTCTTCTACAACTAATTTGGTATTTGGGATGTTTTTTTGAATATAAATGCAATATATATATATATATATATAGTAGACGCTTCTGAGACGCTTCGCTTCCTATATTTTTGGAAAATGACGCTTCTGCGTCCCCGCTTCCAAAAAACGTCCCCGCTTTGTGCAACGATGCATAGTCTTGTGAAGTTGGTTTTGACGTTGGGTCAAACCCCTTTAAGAGGTGGGGCTGACCTATCAAGTTGGGGCGGACTTGGACAACTAGAAAATTATTTATTTCTCCTTTGATTTTAATCATGAAAATACCGACCGCAGCTACAATTTCTCAACATCTTCTTCACGAGTCTCTGATGTTTCCAATTTTGATGAGCTAGATCTTCTTTCCATTATAAAGGATTTCTTGCTTCTATGTAACCCATGGAGTTGTATTTGTGCTTCCAATGTCATTTATTATATTGTATACATGTTCCCATGTCTTTGTGTTGAGAGGCGCTCTCCAGCCCAGTATGGAAGAGATGTTGTAATGTCATGTCCTATCAATTACTTAAAAGAAAAATAAAAAAATAAAATCAATAATTAAAATAAAAATGAGGTAAAATAGTCAATTTACCATTGGTGGTTTTTGGCCAGGTTTTGACAATCCATGGTTTTGCCAATGGTATTTTTATGTAAGAGGAAATATATATATATGTATATATTAAACCAGCCTAGATCCATCTTAACTCCGGATCTACCAAGTGCCAAGACGGCTTGGTACTTGGTAGATCCGGAGTTAAGATGGATCTAGGCTGGTCTATTATTTTGTGCTCCTTTCAATGTCATGGGTCAATTTTGGATTTTAATGGACATTAATGTACAAAGTAAATTAAATTAAATTTCTGGTTTAACTTGTCCTACCTTCGGCTTTATACTCAACGATGTTAACAACCACTAGACCATAACCCAATCATACAAATTTGTTATTACTGTGTCGTTTTGTATAATATGTTAATTGAAATAGTTATGTGATTGATTGTGTTGACTTTAGTACTTCCATTTTTATTTTATACAGCTATCAATTGGAAATATTGCATGTTGCTATGGAGAGAAACACACTGGTTTTTTTGGAAACTGGTTGTGGGAAAACCTTGATTGCTGTACAGCTCATGAACCAGATTGCTCATAAGCTGAGAGTCAAAGGCAAGAAAAGTTTAATAGTATTTCTTGCACCAAAAATTCAGCTGGTCATCCAGGTAAGCTGTAGAATCTGGGATAAATGTCCCTCTTTATTTGAATTGAAAGAGGAAATGTAAGGCCTACTTTGTGAGAATTGAAGTATTGACAATATGTATTGTTGTGAGCTTTTCAGCAAGCTGAAGTCATTAGAATAAATACAGACTTAAAAGTTGCTGATTATTATGGTGCAAAATGCGCAAATGGTTGGAATGTTCAGCAATGGAAAAGAGAAACCACCTTGAATGAGGTACTCTTCAGTACAAAGCCATCATTCTGTTTTGTTCATTGATGTTTGATTACACTTATTATCATGGAAAATAATCTTCTGAATGCTTTATTTACACACTTTTTTCCCAAGGAAAACCTCATGTGATCCCTCCTCTACCCTAGAACATCCAGATGGAGGGCAGCTCAACGGGCAGCCACAATAGTCACTAGTATCCTGAGGGACTCGATCGAATCTGACTCTCTGATCTATGGCTTCCCCATTTGCAGTATGCCTTGGGCGGATGGTTATTTCAACCGATTGAGCTAACCCTCGGGAGTTGTTTATTCACACACACACATATATATTAGTGTTTTAATTATTTTTCCAAATCAAGTGAATTTGACCATAGTTTTATCAAGTTTATTTTGTCTAAATGTTCTTGCTTGCTCAACCTAATGGACATGCACTCATTCAATCCCTGTTCTGCACCATTTATGAATTCTATTATTGCAGACCTTATTTGAAGGTTAGATGCAGGTTGTCTTGAGATTTGTAGTCGCAGATGCTTTTGGACATCATATTATGGGCTCTTTAGGGCCTTAAATGCGGAAAGCAATACATTAACATAATGAGATGTTTTTCAGGTGCTTGTGATGACGCCTCAGATTCTATTGGATGGTCTACAATTTAGATTTCTCACACTTGATCTTGTTGACCTGCTAATTTTTGATGAGTGCCATCATGCATGGGGACAAAATCCATACGCGAAAATAATGAAAGTATGAATTGTGATTTCAAGAACTCTTAGATTAAGAATTGTTGTTGTGCTATGATTTGATTTCCTGTAAGTATTGAATGGCTTATGCATGGTGTATTTTGTGTTAAAGGATTATTATATTACATGCCAGCATAAACCAAAAATATTTGGAATGACAGCCTCACCACTCATTGGGAAAGGTAGTTCACTCTTCTGTATATGCTATGAATATAATTGGATGTACTTTATTGTAGCCGAACTTTTCTTGTATTTTGGTGTTATAACAAACATGCATATGCATTGCATGTTGGACCATTTCCAATAAAATCTTCCTTTTTATGATTCATTTGGCCCCTCTCTAGATCAATGTTTTACCCCCACGGACACAGTGTTTGAATTACTGCTCTGTTTATGCTCCCTCAATTTATGCACCCAAAAACGTGCCTATAACTTTATTTATGTTTATAAATTGTCTTATATACCTATCTCTGTATGATTTTATCTGGTGTGGCTTACGTCTATATATAGTACTCATCACTTGATAAGTTGATATCATATTATTTTATCAAGGAAAAGCTTTCTATATATTAAGGGGGTTGTTCTTTCTAACGTGTTTATGCTAAAATTTCCATCTCTTCAAAGTTCACACTGTATCCATTGCTTCGTATTTTCACTCCATCTTAGTTTAACACCATATTTTAATGTTATTCAATTTCCTGTAACTTCAGTTTTTCTTTTTGAGGAGCATGCAAAAAGTTGTCTCGTGTGTAGCAAGTGATTTGCTTAGTACTATCCAGTAAATATAATTTGTTAGGAAACAAAGACCCAAATAACCAGTAAATATAAATTGTTAGGAAACAAAGACCCAAATAACCTGAAAATAGAATGAGAAGTACCTCCAGAGTCCACACCCTGAGAATTAAATGGAAGATGAAATTCAAGAGGGGCAACCTCTTTTAGAAGAATGTACAAGATGAAATGCCCATACAAATGAATATCCTTTATTATAAATAGGAGATAAAGTGAACATGATGTAAGTTGTAACGTAGGGGTCATAACATAATAACACAATATCTAGGACTTAACATGCCCCTCTCCTTCTTACAAGTGTTGCCCTCAAGACTTGGTTAGCTGTGGATGTTTCTGCATGCAGAAGTCATCTTCTCATGTCACCTCTTCTACTGGTTGTTTCTTCCACTTGATGAGGTACTTAGTAAGTGCTTGATTTTGTAGTTGCTTGATCCTTGTTTCAAATATTGTTTTTGGCTCTAGTATGATTGTTACTTATTCATTAATCTTTGGTAAAATATTATGAAGTTTGAATTGCAATCTTGTCATTGATTCCTTCTTTAAGCAAGAAACATGGAACACTGGACGTACACATGAAATGGATACAACTCCAATTAGCAAGCCAAACTTCCAATTGTTTGCAAGACCTTATAGGGATTGTAGTACTTGGGTGCTGTTTTTTGTCTTTTTGTTGTTTGAGGGTCCTCTGTTTGTATGGTTGTAGCCTCAAAAATACTCAATCCCCTACTGCAAATTCTCTTTCATTGTGACGTTGATTTGCTTGTTTCATATTGTTTTGTGCTATAGCCAAGTTGTCCTTCAATAGTTGGAGAACCTCTTGTTGCTCTATGTGGTTGTCCACTGCTTGGACCTTCCCTTTCCCTCTCAAGGGTGATGTGATGATGGATGAAGGATGATAGCCATAAAATGCCATAAATAGGGACATTTTTGATGAAGTATGGAAGTGTTGTATTGCTATTATGCCATGGGAAATCACTTTGACCCATTGTGTCTGTTTATCAAATGCAAACCAACAAAAATAGCCTTCTAGATATTTATTCACAATCTTAGTTTTCCCATCAGATTGAGGATATGGTAAGAGGAGTTGTGAGCCAACTGAGTATCCAAGAAAATAATTCAGTCCAAAAATTTCTAGTGAAAATTGGATCTCTATCACTTACAATAATCTTGGGGTTTCCATATTAGCTTCTAAACTGTTTTTATGAATGTTGTGGATACTATACTTCCTTTAAAAGGATGAGAAAGAGAGCAAAAAAGGTCATACATTATGAGTCAACCATTACTTCCCTGAAGACATTCTTTTCTTCGGACTTGGGTAGACCTATAATAAAATCCATTGAAACTTCTTTTCAACATTGACTTATTATGGTTAATGGTTATAGGAAACCTAGGATCTCTATTCTCTTCCTTAATTTGTTGGCAGACCGCACATTCGACCACAAACTTTAAAACACCAATTTTAAGAATTTCTTAGAAAAAATCCTTTTGACATTATGCTAAATTTTCAAGAACCATGAATGTCCTCTTGTAAGAGAAGTGTGCAATTTCAAAATATAAGACCTTTTGTCTAAGTTCGGTATTCTTACATAAATATGGGTGATCTTGATACCACAGTAAATTATTCTTCCATACAAATTTATTTGATGCACTTGGATCCTCTTGTAATTGTTGATTGATCTTGCATACTTTTTTATCATATTATTCCATTTTATCCTTGCTTCTTCCCGCAAGTAGGTTGTGGAATGAAAATAACACACAATAAGCTCTCTGTGTTTTCCTTGAAAGCGCATTTGTTTTCTTTTAATTTTTAGTAGATAATTTAAAAGTCATAACCTAGCATCTTTGCAAATCATTTTTGTTGCTATCTTGAAGGAAATTGTTATTCCAAGAAGTAATTCAAACTTTCATGATTTGTTTTTACCTTGAAGTGTCTTCCTATTAGGTAAGGGCACCATTTCTTAATTGCATGTAATGTGGCCAACATTTTCTTTTCATAAATGTGTTTGAGTAAGTTCTTTCCTTTAAGTTGGTTGCTCTTAGAGGCAAGGGGCCCTCCTTCTTGCATTAAAATAGCACCAATGCCATGCTTTGAGGCATCTCACACTCCACAATAAAGGTTTTTGTGAACTTACGCATGGACAGGACAAGAGTTGTACACATAGCCTCTTTAAGTGTTTCAAAGCCTTTGGATGCTTCTTGAGTCAAAGAAAATGTCTCCCTCTTTAACAACTTTGATATAGGTACTACTATTTGAACATAATTCTTGACAAACTTGTAGTAATATCCTGTCAATCCTAAGAAGCCTATAAGATTCTTTAATGTTTTGGGAATTGGCCATTACATCATAGCTTTAATTTTGTTAGGGTCCTCTTTGACACCTTTATGAGATATAATATGACCCAAATATTTCACTTCTTGAACCCCAAAGTCACGTTTGGAAGGATTTGCATATAGTTGTTGTTTTTCTTGCAGTTTTAAGACCATGTCAACATGTTGTACATGCACTTTCCAAGATTTGTTGTTGATTAGTGTATTGTTGAAAAATAGTAACACAATTTTTCTAAGTGAGGCTTTGAAAATAGAATTATTCGAGGCTTTGAAATGTTGAAGGTGCATTAGTAAGGTCAAATGGCATTGGCAAAAACTCATAATGACATTCATGCATTTTAAAGGTTGTTTTGGGGATGCCGCCTTGTCTCATTTTGATTTGATGATATGCAGAATGGAGATCCACCTTGGTTAAAAAAAATTCTTCTTGCAACTCATCTAATAATTCATCAATGATAGTAATAACTTAATAAGAAACTTATTTTTAATGATCATTTTTCCGATTTGTCTATAATTTGGATACACACATCATGAACTTCCTTTTCTTAAACCATCGTGATTGGTGAGGAGGAAGCACTTTTTCTAGGTTGAAAGATGTCAATCTCTAATATTTTTTGAATAATATGCCCAATATCACTCTTTTGTGCATATGGGTTCCTACAAGGCCTAATGTTAGATGCTACTGATCTTGAGAAGGTGGAAGACCTTTAGGCATCTCTCCAACTACCTTCGAATGATCATCGATAACTTTTTGAGATGTTTAAATATTTAGTGAGAAAAGTGTTAGGTGTTTGAACATCTAGTGAAAACAATTGTGCAATTACACAATATTATACCTTTTTGAGTGATTTTGTGATGATGTTAGAGATTGTTACTTTAGAGGGTTTCCCTTAAATACCTTTGATTTCAATGACCTTTCCTTATAATAAAAATCTTATAAAATGTCCCTGAAAAGTAAGCACCAATATTCCCAATGATTGTTACCACTAGACACCTAATATAACATTAACATCACCCATTTGGATTGCACTCATGAGACTGTGTTAAAATTGGACAACTAGGTCCAAACTCCATGTTGTGATGCTCAGATGAAGACACCAATATTTTTATTGGGTTCCTCTTTCGGAGAGGTGCAAGATTGATATAAAGATAATCTTGATCCGATGAGCAGAACATTTATTTTGAATTTATTTTTAATACTTTCAAAATATGTGCAGGTCGGCCTTAAGGTTTTACACCCCTAGCAAATGTGTCACACACCCTCAGTGATTGATATAAATAGAGGAAATTTCACTCATCTCATCCTCACACATCAACTCTCCTCTTCTAATTAGTTCGAGCTCCTTGGAGGCAGTTTTCGGTTCACACGTGGGAAAGGAGGACGAAGAGAATTCTGTTGCTGTTGTTGTTGGTGCTGTCGCTATTGCTTCTGGTGCTACTAGTGCTGCTTCTTGCTATTGTTTTGCGTTGACTTTTCTAGTCAGCATTAACTTTTCTGGGGTTGACTTTGAGTTGACCGTGTGGTTGTTTTGAGGGTTGTTGTGACACATGCTGGCTTGGATGACCAAGGAGACTTTGCTGGTTGAAGCATCCTGTTGACTGCCGTAATGCACCAACACATTTATCTGTTTTTGGTTTGTCTTCTGTTGATCTACTGGTATGTTCTATCAACACTTTAATTGATTATTTATGTGATTGTTGTAGTGAAAGTAAAGTTGCATCAAGCATAGAACATCTACATAAATTTACATGGTATCAAAGGTGAGGTGAAGACAAAATCCTAATTTGTAGCAATCACCGAAGAAGAGGATGGGTTCCTCAAACTACAATGGCTTCAAGGCTGATGACAAATTGACTGGGAAGGATGCCTTCCATGCTTGGAAGATGACATTGGATCTTATGTTGGAAGACCAAGATGTCATGGACTATGTGCTGGGTAAAATCCAAGAGCCTCCATCCACTACAACTGTTGCTGCCAAAACTATACAAGAAAGGGGATATCAAAGCAAAGCTAATGATCAGGGACTCAATTCACAAGAGTCTGGTTGCCTACATCTCTAAGCCGGGCTCATCCAAAGAGATGTATGATAAGTTGGTCAACATGTTCAAGGCCAACAATGCGAATCAAGTCCTATTCTACAAGAATCAATTGAAGAATCTAAGGAAAGACAGGGATGAGTCTATTCAATCATATTTTCTGAAGTTGACTGAGATCAGGAACAATCTGCTTGCTATTGGGGAGACAATAGCTGATCAAGAGATGGTACTCATCGCACTTGGAGGGCTCCTATCCGAATGGCATGTGTTCAACACTACCATTCTAAATAATAATGTGATACCTGACTTTAATGAAGTACTGTCGAGATGCGTTCAAGAAGAATCAAGAATGAAGGAGTATGAAAATGAAGGAAATGCTGCCTACGTTGCTCATTCTAGAAAGAAGAACTTTGGTGGTCCAAAGAACAAAGGAAAACCAGGGGCCCAAGGAAAGAAGGGAAAGTGTTTCACTTGTCATAGGCCAGGTGCTAGGGAATGTCCATTCAAGAGGGATTCTCCCGATGATGATGAGAACAATAATAACCGGAGGAATGGAAATCAAAGGAACAACAGGTTCAATGGGAAGATGAAGGCTCCCTCCGGTGGAAATGGGCAACCTTTCAAAAGGTCGAGAAATTCCAGGTATGAGGAATCAAATGTTGTAGATGATAAAAGAAATGAATTCATTCTTGTATCTGCCCTCTCTATTGCATCTCCACCCGACACTATGGATGTCTAGTTGGTGGATAGTGGTGCCTCAAGGCACATCACTGGGTTCAAGGAAGCACTCTCTGATATAGTTGAGAAGGATACTAATCTGGAAATTATCCTTGGAGATAATGCCACATATCCCGTGAAAGGGACCGGGACTGTGACCCTCCACTTGTCTCAAGGTCAAGCCCTCCACTTGCAGGATGTACTTTATGTACCTAATTTGAAAAAGAACCTTATGTCCATATCGGCCATGGAAGACAAAGGTTTCAATGTGGCATTCCTTGATGGAAAGGTGCACATGTGGAAGAAGAGCTTCAAGGAAGCTATCACGATTGGGTTTAGAGTTGATACACTCTACCAGGTTGGAGGAAGTCCACTGGGAGCATCACCGGAGGTTTGGACACCTTCACTACAAATCCCTTCTCATAGCAAGGAAGGTGGTGACGGGGATGCTTGAGTTCTCAAATAATCATAAAGGCGTATGGCAGGGTTGTGCCGAAGGAAAACACACAAGGGGACCTTTCCCCTCAAGCGTCACAAAGACATCTAATGTCTTGCATTGATACATTCTGATATGTCTGGTATGTTGCTCGTGAAATCCTTGGGAGGATGTTCTTATTATATGAAATGAATGAGTTCAAGAACTTTTGCAGAGGAGTTAGCATAAAGAGGCTAGCAAAGCAAGTTATGGCGGGATGACGCACGATGTTTGATTACACAAGGGGATGGAGTTCTCCCTAGTTGAGAGGGAGTGTTAAAATTGGACAACTAGGTCCAAACTCCATGTTGTGATGCTCAGATGAATACACAAATATTTTTATTGGGTTCCTCTTTCGGAGAGGTGAAAGATTGATATAAAGATCATCTTGATCCGATGAGCAGAACATTTATTTTGAATTTATTTTTAATACTTTAAAAATATGTGCAGGTCGACCTTAAGGTTTTACACCCCCAGCAAATGTGTCACACACCCTCAGTGATTGATATAAATAGAGTCAACGTTGGAGAACATTATGTATTATATCATGGATCATGAAACAATTACATACAAAGCTCTAATCCAAGAGCTCTCAGTACATGAGCTAACTGTCTCAAACTGTCATACAAAAATTGGCAAGTAACAAATTTATTGTCTCCAGACAGCCTGCCTCCACTACGCAATCCCAGCTGATAGCAATCCCTGAATGAATGCAATCCTGCTTGCCTTGACTACGCAATCCTCATGGGCACATCCAATGTGTGTGTGGTTGCATGTGTGCAACCGGATAATGTCACAACTGATAGTTTACTTCCCTTTCACCTAGAACTTAATTGGGTCTCCACTGGATCTGACATGCATGCAGTTAATAGTAGTAAATCTTTAGTTGCATGTGAGACCACTGATTGTGAATTAATTAATAATTAATTCACTTGATCTCTCACTAGTGTATCTTTAGTGACAATTAGCACAACTGAGTTTAACTCACTTATCTGAGTTAAACTAATTTACAACTTGCATAACTGCACTTCCAACTCTGTTACAACTTCTAATCACTCAGTTACAACTAAGTCCACTTACATGTCCCACCAACCAACCTCTTAACTAGAAATTCCTTTAGCTAACTGATTTTCCATTTCAGTTAACTATTTCCAAGTGCTCATTGAGAATATATTATTGTTTATTGTCCAACTAATATTAAGGGATAATAATAGTCGACATGCACATACATCTATAAATAGACATGCATCTATAAATAGAAATCCACCTAAAAATAGCCTGAGGCTCCATCCTAGTGTAGGTGCTTAGTTTTCACTAGGATCTTCTTGTTGAATCTCAACATTTTACACGATTATTCTAATGACTTGTTGTATTGGAAGGCTAAGGGGCGCATTGGATCTTATATAGGATTACAGATGGTTTCCATTTGGGTTTGGTCTCCTTATGCGGTGGAATGTAAAAACTCTGGTAAACTTGAATAAGTATATATTATTATTGATAAAAGATGAGATGATTAGAATGGGGAATCACCAAGGCTTTAAATACAGCCTTACGGTGTCCCTTGGTGAAGAGGCATGATCAACGATCATGCCCTTTCACTTAATAAACCTAAGATAACTGTATTTAACTAATAATTAATAAATTATACATAACATTGCCCCTCTCTTAAAGATGCTTTGTCCTCAAAGCATACATAAAGATGGACATCGTTGACGAACGCCTGGGTTCCACGAGAGACGGGCTCTTGCTTCCCACATTTTTAAAAGATCGTGGAGCATCTTCTCGAGTTCAATCTTTTGGTGATGTGGATAACGACAAGATTTGATATTGACAGGGTCAGGTCCTTTCTTGACTTTTATTGGACGTTCGTGTTCCCTATTAGGAGGTATTTTCATTGGCAGGTCTTGGAAGACTTTTTCCTGTGTTTGAACTATTCCTTGTACTTCTGGTGATCCTTCGCTGATCTTTTTTGTAGATAACATTTCTAACTGATGACATTGTACTATAGAGGGTGGTGCTCCTTTTCGAATCATCTTCATCATCTGAGATGACGATACGATGTGATTTCCTGGGGCTTGGAATCCATACAACTTGTGCTTCTGCCCTTCCCATTTAAAGCTTATAAACTGCTACTGATGGTTTGCAGAATAGGTACCTAAGGTTTGTAGCCATTGAATTCCTAAGACCACATCTACTCCTTGTAATGGCACGGTGTAGAATGGAGATTCTAAATTAAAATTTTGAATCTGCAATTTGACTTTATGGCATTTCCCTACCTTCTTGATTTTCTTACCATCGGCCACCGTTACCTTCATTTTGGGTATGGGAAACGTAAATATGTTGAGTCTTTTGGCCATGGTCGAATTTAAAAAATTGTGGGCACTGTCGGTGTCAAGGAGAACCATTACGTTGTTCTTTTTAATATGTCCTTTTAGTTTTAGTGTGTGAGGTTGTGATATACCTGTCATAGCTGATAAGGACATTTGCATAATGCTTCCATCATCTAGTTCTAGGGTGGCTACATCTGATTCATCATTGTTAAAGTCTTTAGTTGCTTCACAGTTATAGAAATTCTTTGTCTCATTTCTTTTAGCGCACCTATGCTTAGGGTCCCATTTTTCACTGCAACGTTTGCACTTTCCTTCTCTCATCCTTTGTATTTCCATGTTAGATTTTTCTTCTTCACAAAGATGGGGTGGGACATATTTTGTGTTATCTATATTTTCAGATTGAGGAAATCTTTGTCTCGAATATACTCTTTCTGATTTTGACCATGATAACCTTTTAAATTTCTTTTCAACAGATTTTGCTTTTTGCCTTGCTAGTTCTACTGATGTAATGTCGTGAAGTTCGAGCTCTTCTTGTATATGGATTTTAAGTCCTGAGATGAAAGACTGGATTAAACGAGATTCTGACAATCCAGGTACTTGTGTCGCTAAGGTCTCCCATTCTCGAGTGTACTTATCCACATCTCCTTTTTGGCGTAATTTGATGAATGTTGAAAAAAAATTTCTTCTTTTATACCTTGAAATCTTTTAAAAAATGCAGCCTTAAATTTCGTCCAACTAATAGCAAGTGTCGTCTTTTTCCACCACATATACCAATTATATGCTTCTCCTTCCATTTTCATGGAAGCGTGCTTAATTTTTTCGTCATCACTATCAATGTCATAAATCTCAAAATATTCTTCGGCTTTATTAAGCCATGCAACACTATTTTTTTCATTACCGTCAAAGTTAGGCAACTCGATTTTTGCTCTTCGATGATATGCTAACGGTGGGACGAGACATGGGTATTGATTAGCAAATGCATTCCAGAGCTACTTATTTTAAGAATCTTTATTACTATCTTCGTGATGATGTGGGGAATAGGTTTTTTCATGATGCTCTTTTGAGTTCCCTGAATCTGCTGAATTGTTTTGTTGATTATGTTCCATATTAGGAAATATTGGTTGTTGTGTCTGACTTATCTTATCTATCTTATCATTTATCTTATCGCAGAGTTCTGTCATCGTTTTATTGCTTCGCTATGATTTTCTGTGGCCTCGTGATGATTTAGCCACATTTTTATTTCTATTCGATTTGTCGTATCTTGAAGCTTTTTGATATCATTGAGGTTTCCTGCAACTGTACCCTTGAGATCAACTAATCTTTTGCCAAAGTCATCGTAATTATTATTGATTTGTTTCTCAAGATCCAACAATTATTTTGGAATTCGATCATCAACATTGATGAAGACATTGAACGTGTATGTGGTGGTGAATATTTTTCTGCCAGTTTTCCCCTTCTTCTTTTTTTAAATAATAATAATAGTTTTATTTTTTATTTTTTATTTATTTTTTAACTAATTTTTATATAAAAATTAATTTTAAATTAATGTTTATATAAAAATTGAATATATATATATATATATATATATATATATATATATATATATATATATATATATATATTAAAAAAAATCGATTTTTAATTTGAACGACCACACTAATAGACACGATGGTTAAAACAAAATTAAAAAAACGATTATGTTGCAGCATTACTTGGTGGAGCAGGTATGGTGTGGTGGGCAGTGGTTAAAACAAAATTAAAAAAATGATTATGTTGCAGCGTTACTTGGTGGAGCAGGTATGGTGTGGGGGGCAGTCACGGTGTGGTGGAGATGGGGAGGTAGAAAGAAGTAGTGTTGGGGCTGAGGCGGAAGGAGAAACGGGAGGCGAGGAGGGAGGTTGGGCGGAAGGGCCGAGGGAGGGTTGGCCGCCGGAGGGGTCGAGGGATGGTGGGTTCTGTGCATGAGGGGGAGAGCGAATGGGATGGGGAAGAGCGAACGGGGCAGTGTGGAGGGCAGGTTGCAGGGATTGGGTGAGACAACAGAGGGGTAGCGAGGGGAGAGTGTATGAGTGAGCGTGGAGCGTGGAAGTGATGGTAAGGGCGATGGGTTGAGTGGATGGGAGCGTAGGCGGGTAGCGTAGGGGGAGCGAGGTGCAGGGTTGGGGAGGGTGTGTAGGGATGAGAAGGGTGGGTGGGAAGTCGATGGGAGTGTGCGGAAGGAAGACGGTGGGAGATGAGTGGTGGGGGAGGCGGCAGCAGGATGGCGGGAAGGTGGGCGTGAGGCGGAAAGAGCGGCGGGAGCAGGTGGGTAGGAACGCGGGGAGGAGGGTGTAGGGTGGTGGGGGGCTGAGGGAGGATGGGTAGTGAGGGTAGGAGGAGAGGCCAGGGAGGAAGGGCAGAGTGTGGTGGGGGGCCGAGGGAGGATGGGTAGTGAGGGTTGGGGAGAGGCCGGGGAGGAAGGGCACCGGAAGACGGAGAGGAGGGTGGGCGGGGAACACGGCTATGAAGGAGTGTGAGGTAGGTGCGAGGTGGAAGAGGGCCGTAAGGCCGAGGAGAGGGATAAGGGAGTGTAGGGTGGAGAAAAGATGCGACAGACTTATTTTTTTATTTTTATTTTTTGTTTTTTATTAATTGCGTTTGAACCTGGAAATAGCCACTAAGGATTAAACACCACCGAACGTAAGTTGGGTGAATATGTGCCCGAATTGCTTGTTACAAAATTCACGTTTATTTTCCCTTTCCAAAAAAATGATCGCAGAACAGATTCACAAATGTTATAACAGGTTTATTGTTTTTCCAGTCTGCAATGTTTCTTATGCTAGGTGCGAGTATGCCTTTGGTTAAAACCTGAGACTTTGTGAGGGTTTGTAAGTGCTCAACAGAGAGTTAATGGCTGTAGCAGTTAAGCGATAGAGATTGACCACAGAAAGCAGCAGTAGTGATCACACAGATCCTGAAGAGTGACTGCTCTGATACCAATGGAGTGTAAAAACTTTGGTAAACTTGAATAAGTATGTATTATTATTGATAAAAGATGAGATTATTACAATGGGGAATCACCAAGGCTTTAAATACAGCCTTACGATGTCCCTTGGTGAAGAGGCATGATCGTTGATCATGCCCTTTCACTTAATAAACCTAAAATAACTATCTTTAACTAATAATTAATAAATTATACATAACATGCAGGATCCTAACCCCCAGAGAGCTACATTGGCACACATAGGGTGTGCGTAGAGAGCCATGGGTCTCCACAGTAGTAGACAACACTCCACAAATCCTCACTGTTGTTCAGAGACTACTAGCGATCCACTTTTGGGATGATGGTGATGTGCTTGGTACACTCTACCCAGCGGGCCCCACAAGAGTCCACACTCTTAGCAGGTGTCCCAGGACTTGTACGATGTCATGGCAATGCTCGTTCCATCACTTGAGACCTTGCAAAGGATCTACAAGCATTTATGATTCATATGGAGACCCACGGGGTCATTTGTGTGCCCCCACACTCACTAGGAGCACCACAGGTCTACTACTTGGAGAACAAAGGGCCACCCCCTTTTTCATCATATTCCGAGGAATTTATTCCTCAATATGGCACTTTAGGACATTATTAGGCCTTTGGAGGGCCCCACGACATGTACATATTATTACTTGGCCCCATTTGAAACTTAACTTTTTCATTTATGAGCTACTTTGGTGGGCTTTTCACCAATATGGGTTTTATTTGCACATTATTTGATCATTAGGGGCTAATGTAGGCCCATAGGCTAATTCAAACTCCCAAGAGGGGTATATATTGATGTTAGCTACATTCATTTTTATTGTCACTTCACTTGGGATCTCTCTATCTTTAGAGAACTTCACATTTCTTCTTGGAGGATTATTTTGGATAATGGATGAAATTTGATGTATGGATTTGGTCCATTTTTATCTTGGAGCTTCGTTTTTTTGCAAATGTGATGCTGGTTGGATATACTCTCTAACACTGTAAGTAAATTTTATTGATATATTCTTGTTGTTGCATACTGTTGAACTTTGCTATAATTAGGGCTAATTGCTGCATGATTGGAATGTGGAATTAAGGTGTCTATTTAGCTTGTTTAATGTATGGGCCATTGTTAGATGAATGAAATGTCCTAGAGATTGTTTGTCTCGATAAGCTTGCACTATTTGTATGAAGTATAAATGATTGAAGGTCAATTTTCTTCTCTTTTCCTTAACATTGGACGAAGTTGACCTTCCGAGCCTCCTTGATCAAGAAACCGAATTCTCAATCATTATCATCCTTGACTCCATATCCCCAAGGGAATCAGGGACTAATCCCTCAAAAGGGTGGTCATTTTCCTGTTAAGTCCCTATATTAATAGTGTAGTCCCTTATTATGTTAGTGTAGCCCCACTTATTGTTATTGTTGTACCCCTGTAACCCCCATATTGTTATTATTGTGCCCTTAAATTATTATTGTTAGGTTGACTAGGATTACATTGTGGCCCACTAGGATTACATTATGGCCACATGGACTCCTATATATAGAAAGGAGGTTTTGTAAATTGTATCATCCAAGAATTGTTCATTTATGTAATGTATTGGAGGTTGCCCCCTCGAAGTGGCTTATTTCCTAGGCATTGATATCTCTTTTCTTCACACAGAATTGGTTACACACAACATTTGGTATAGGAACTTTGGATTCTAAGTTGTTGCTCAACGGTCATCGTGGCATTTTATATATAAATTTTTTTCTACGAAGTTTCAAAAGCTGAAATTTTTAGGGTGCGAAGCCGAAATCCTGAGGAATATTTTCTAAAAATTTCAGAGCTTGGTTCGCAATATTTTCGGAGATATCATCTGTGGAAGTTAGGTCTTGTTTCAGGCTCCTAAACAGGTCATCATGACATTTGCGCTATAACTTTTTTTCTACGAAGTTTAAGAATCTGAAATTTGTATGGTACGAAGCTGAAATCCTGAGGAAATGCGTCAAACAATTTTAGAGCTTGGTTCGCAATATTTTTGGAGATATGATCTGTGGAAGGTAGTGCTTTTTCAGGCTCCTGAATTTCATCTCAAAGAGGTGATTGTGGGAAAAGTTCAATAAATCTCTCTCTGGGCATCGGATTTGAGTGCCGTAAAAATTGGTCACAAGTACACGGACTTTAGTTTCTTGGCTATCAATTTCAGAGACAAAGGACGAAACAGTGACACGTGGCAAGTCGTACAAGTTCGCTTTACTGAACCAGTCTAGAACTAGGTAATTGTGGGAGATTGGACACAACTTGGTCTTGGAGAATCCAAATCAGGTCAGACAGGCGGCATTCAAAAGATAATTCAGAGGGCTACGTTGATACCGAAATTCAAATATTGAAGTGCTGCAGTCACAGAGATAATCCAATTCCAATATCGAGCTCCTCAAAAGCAAGTAAAAAGTGTGTATTGTTTTTCTCGAATTGCATAAATCTTGTTTGAAAAATCAGTTTGAAGTGATTCCAAGGGCCTATTGAGCATATATTTCAGTATTGCGTTCTGAAATGCCTCCTAAAAATAATTCAACACCCATTAAGCCCACAGAAATCTATACTATGATGCATGAAGTGGAAGAATTGCAGTATGAGATATCAAAATTACCGTACCAAGTGCAACAAATTTCGATCTTACAAAGACCAACCGAAGATGACATAGATGGTTTAAAAGAAGAAATGAAGGCTAAGTTGGATGGTTTGAAGGATAAAATAATAGCTAATATGGTTGATAAATTAGTGGAAGATCACATCGAGCATCAACAACAAGTTCTCCAACTCTCAAAGGATAACCTAACTTTGGTGCAGAATCTAATGAAACAACAGGAATATCAACATCACATCGAAAGAAGTTCTGAAGCAGTCACAAAACCAAGAACTCGACAAGTACGATCAATTTCAGAGTATCTCAGCAAGTGGAAGAACTTTCCTGTAGAAGATGCCACATGGGAGGATGAGAATTTTATACAGAAGCATCAAGAAATAATCAAGCGTTGAGGACAACACTTGTTTGAAGGAGAGGGGCATGTTAAGTCCCTATATTAATAGTGTAGTCCCTTATTATGTTAGTGTAGCCCACTTATTTTTATTGTTGTACCCCTGTAACCCCCATATTGTTATTATTGTGCCCTTACATTATTATTGTTAGGTCGGCTAGGATTACATTGTGGCCCCACTAGGATTATATTGTGGCCCCATGGACTCCTATATATAGAAGGAGGTCTTGTTCATTTGTATCATCCAAGAATTGTTCATTTATGTAATGTATTGGAGGTTGCCCCCTCGAAGTGGCTTATTTCTAAGGCGTTGATATCTCTTTTCTTCTATTTTTGGAGCTGGTTACACAACATTTCCTCTTCTTTCTTACCATTTTCCCCTTTTCCTAGGTCTAGCCCCAATAGGTCACCTAGGGCATCAATTTCTCGGGAATTCACCCACAGGAAAACTTCGATCTCCTATAGGCTAATGTGGTGGTGGGTCCCCTCACTCTCCTCCAAATTTGAGGCAATTTCGATGGTGGAATCTTTGGGAAACTCAAGCCCTACCTCTAGGACCAAGTTTTTCCTAGGTATCCCCAAGGCTAGAAACTAGTACGATCAATTTTCCTTTTGAAGCAAAATCTCTTTTCTGATCCTTTCCCCTCAACTTGTCCAGGGTAGGAACATGATTGGTTGCTATATTCCATCCCAAACCTCGGTTGGTTCCACTTGGTCCCGTGTGGTCCCATTTCCTATGTAAGACAAATCATCAAGTGCTACTTGGGAAACCAAGCTCATATAGGATTTTAGGGATAGGGAAGTACTCCTTCAAGTTGTACCTCTCTCACTTATCGTCACCCCTTCTCCCTTGGAAGGAAAGTCCCTTGCTTAAAGAGAAAGCAAGTACCATTCTTCACCTCCTCCTTGGGAAAGGGTTTTCGAGATCAGCTCATATCTATTCATTGACATATCCTTTATAAGTGGCTTCCTAAAACATCGTGACTCCTCCCATCGGTGAAAGTCCGTAAAGAGCAGAGAGTCTTAGCTATGGTGACATTGGGCTAAGCCTCCACCGTTGCCCTTGGTCTAGCAGTTTCCCTATTAGGAACCCATTTAGGTCCCCTGCTGGTTTGAGTGGTAATAGGTTCCTCATACGTAGACACCATGGCTAAAATATTAGAGGGTGGAAAAAATATTAAATCCCCTTAAGTGTCAATTAATTAATTTTTTTTTGGCAAAAATTAAATTAATCTTAAGCCATAAAATTAATTAATTAGAGTCAAATTTCGAGTCTTAGAGAAATTAAATTCTCCAAGTGGAAAAATTCGTGGGTATCAAATAAATTAATTTTTGGAGGTACCCCACCAAGGGAATATTGGAAATTTCAAGAAAAAATGGACCCTTGGACCTTGGTGGTTAAGTCAAAGTCAATTTTTTGAGGAAATTAGTTCAAAATAGTTATTTTTGAGCTAATAAAAAGTGAGTTTAATGAGGAATTCGAAAATTCCTCAAAATAAATACTTTCAACGACAGAGATTAAAAGATTATTAAAGATTTGTTGATGGCCAAGATTATTTTGACAAGGATGAAGCCAACTAGCCATTATTTGTCTACTTGGAGGATTTATCTATAAATTAGTGAGTTATTTGTGTCAAAATCCATCTGACGTTTGGTTAAGAAAATTCTACGAAAAAGCTGATGTAACGCTACTGTCCCCCTGGGAATATTTTTTGAATCATAATAAAGACTTTGGGGTGTAGTTCATGGTGTTTATTGTCTACTGATTTGTGGTATGTGCTGTGGGTACGGACATTCCTATATTGTGCTTAAATTTTTTTAAAGTTTGTTTTTCATTAGATGGTGATAAGAACATTCTATTGGTAGATTTTGGGTCCATCTTAGGTGGTTTGATTCGCCATATGTCTAATAAGCTTTCTTGAAGAAAATATAGTGTTTGCAGGTTCCCCAGTCCTTGGTATCCAAGTTCACAAACTGACGTAGGCTGACCTTCTTTGGACTCCGAATATTTTTGTGGTTTATTTAACTTCGTTAAGGCTTTATTTTGCATGTATTCTTGAAAGTACACTTAGCCATTTATCAAAAAAATCTCAAAAAAAATTATTTCTCAAAATTCCTTTCAAAAGCATTGTATAATTGTACATTTGTAAATAAATTTGTATAATATATTTTGTAAATTATTTTTCTAACTAGGGTTTTGAGATTTTTGTATATATTGGGGTTTTGGGTATTTGTGAATTCATTTTTTGTAGGTGTGATCAAGCAAGAGGAATTGGATTAGAGCTAGATCTAGGTCCTTGAGGGTAAGATCTAGCGTCTAAATTATTTTGCAAGGCCAACCATTGACGAATTTGCAACAAACTGAAGATCCGAGGAAAATAAATTATTTTCAGAGCTGGGGTTTCAAGTTTTAGGGCTCCTAAGCTCGGATATGCCCTCTCCAAGGCTAGCGTAATCCTCTCCTAGCCTTGGGTCAGCCTTTGTGGCCCCAACGGCATCTTTTTCAACCCTTCTAGGGCTGTCCGTAGCCTCTAGGCCGCTCGACCTTCCCTTTTTGGCCCAACGTTGAGGGTTTAAGGCCTTTTTAGGCCTGGTCGTGAGCTCAGAGGGCCTCGGTCCCCCTCCTTTACCCTAGACGACAACCTGATCTTATGATAAAAGTTTGCTAGTGTTTTGGCTACTTGGGCATTGAATATCTGGCCTAGATCTACTTGTTTACTTGCTGGAATATCTCTGCATAACTGAATAGATCAGATTTGATATAAATCTGAAAAGAACACTATAAAGGGTATAAAATTGATTGGTGTGGCTTCTAACATATTATTATAGATTCTAGACATCTTGGGAATTATTGTTTTGGGCTTGAATCTTCATTTCCAGTTGCTGATATCTCTGCATAAAAGGCATAATCAGATCTGATATTTTTTGAATATAACACCCTAAAAGGACTAAAATTCATCAATTTATATTGGCAAAGTTGTTTTATCAATTAGCAAGTCATTGTGCAAGTTATTGGTCATTTTCAGTTTCATATGCTTGGCAATTTCTTGGTTTGAAGTATTATATTCACTGTTGTGCTATACTTCATCATAAGTGGCTTTTCATGATTAAATTGGATGATGGTGGTTTATGTTGTTAAGTTCTAACAATTTCTTGTGTTGTGTTAGATTTGAAAATTTGTTAAGTTGGCACTAAAATCACTCAAACATCTAAGCTCGAAATCTCCTAATCTTATTGATGGTCTAAGTCACTTTGGCATTAAGATCTAATTGACATTGTGGTTGAAACATTTGCTCTAAGTTAAGTTCATTTTCTTGTGCAATTTCACAAAGAAGCTTTGGTGAATTGATTGTTTATCTTTAAAACATTGGCATCTTAATTTTTATTCTAATTGAGCATCTTTCAATATTGGCATTATCTAAGAACATAATCTTGGCATAAGATTGTTGATCGTTGTCATTAGGATATCTTGAGTAATTTGCATCTTGTGAATTTGACATTGGCACTAAGTTGTTAACACACTCTTCGTAATAAGTTTGTCTTTTCATTCATTGATAAGTATTCTTGAAGATTAATTGTAACTTAAATACTTAAAAAATTAAACAATCTTTAATCCAAAGATTCGCTCATAACCATTGCATAAGCATTCTAGGCTTAGTTTGCACAAATAATTTACCTCCAAGCAGAAGCTTGGTTGATAGACTCTTAGGACAACCCTTTTTCATCTAGCTTGAAGGTTCAACCCCTTTTTAGTGGTTAACAAAGTGACCTTGTAGTCATCAGATCCACAATCTCTGCAGCACTGGAGACACTAGGTGGTTGGAACATAGGGGGAGGTATCATTAATCAAGCCTCTGCTTGCTTCCCGTTGGCTTCCATCCCACAATCTACTCTAAATACTGATCTCAAAACAATTAAGAGAGAGGTTCCATTTAGACTAGACATATAACCTAAAATTAACCAAGATCCTTGCATCACACTTAGATCTTAGGATTTACATCTCATATAGGTTAGTTACTCATTTAGGTAGCGGTTGTCCATCTAGTTACTTGGTTTTGATTTGTAACAAGCAATAGTTTTGACTCATTTCTAAATCTAATCAAATCCTTAAATATTGCTTAAATTAACCAAGTAGCTAGGCCACTCAACTTGTCTCCCGGACAGGTTGGTTCCAAACTTGTCTTCCATCATCTCATTTCTATAGGGACTACCCCCCATAGCTTGTTGTTGAGAGACGAGTAGAACGAAGTGGGCGGGGTTCAAAGTGAAAACCCCTGTGTAGTATCCCAAATGGGAAAATAACAGTAATAACAGGCTAAAAGATATTAAGGAGACAACAAAAAAAAATTGATATCTAAACACCCACGAAGCCATAAAAAATTGTCTCCTCCTCCTTTGTGCAGTCCAGAACTGGCTATGCTTCCTCTTGATGCTGCTGATGGAAATTCTCCTCACAAGGTGTGGAACTCCTATCCTGAGCGGGCACTCGAAGTCCCCCGAGATAGACGTTGAGATCAACGCTTGAAGATCTCATGTGCTAAACAACACTGCAAACTTGGCTCTTTGACATAAGCGTGCTCTGTCGAAATGACAAGAGGAAAATAGCTGAATAAATGAATCTCGAATGAACCTTCCCTTCTTCCTTTTATCCATTGAGGCCCAACATATGCCTTGGGTCCCACCTTGACCTGCGCTGCCTCTCCTTGGCCAATCACGTGCTGCCTTCCTCTAGCCAATCTCACGTTGTCCTTTTTGTGCCTCTTCTACGCTGCCACCAAAGGCCAACTCGACCCCACCACTAGAGCCTCAATTTTCCCCTAGGGACTTCAAGAAAAGAATTTATTTGGCCTAATTATTACTTTTGGGTCTGCTATCCACTTTATTTCCACCCAACATTAGGATTTTCCAAAATTAATCAAAATTAATATCCCAATTAGTTGATTGCTAATTTGGGGATATTACAGTCCTCCCCGCCAAAAATTGCTTGTCCTCAAGCAATGACTGAACAAGAATTCTCTCTAGCTGATGCTCCCCATTTTCACTGCGAAGTTGTGCCAGGGTCCTAGATGCGCCATTGAATCATCCCTAACCTCTGCATCCCCCGGATATGAAGGGATCCCTCAATACCAAGATCCCAAGCCATCATGTCCAACATGAAGCTCACCTTGCTCCACTCACTGTCCTGCTAGGAACAAGTAGTAGAAGCCTTTTGAACATCATCATTGAGTAGGGAATCATGATAATGTGGCAGTATGCCCAACTCCTCATGAAATTTCCCTACCAAGTAGTCCATCCCACGCACTCCAAGAGTAAAACCCTCAATGATACCGCCTAATCCCTGCAGAGATAGTGTCTCTCTCACATGAGCTCCTCCTGCTATCATCCCGCTGACCAACCTGCCCTAATAATTGTTGAAAGTGTAACTAGGATTGGTCTTCATATTGACTATGTAATTAGGTATTTATGTAAAGAAGAAGACAAGATTATAGTATATATTTTTGATATGCTTGACTCGTGGGTTTCATGAGCAAGGTTTTAGGTCAAAGGAATTCTTCTTGATGTCCTCTAGGGATATGTTTTCTGGTCATAATTTGTATTAATTAAAGTGTCATGTTTATGAAGAGTCAAGTATAATTTGTATGCCTCCAGACTGTCACATAAGCCTTGAATATTGCACTCAAAAGATGATCAAGAACAATGTTGGAAAACCCTTCAAGTCAGCCTTCATTACACAGGAAGATACTCTCTATAAGTCGGCTTATATTCAAGTATTCAAGTCAGCCTTAGTACACATGGACAGGGCGGCTCAAATACAGGTTGGAACAACTATATATACCTACCTATGCTGCGCAGAAAAGAACACACAAAATTCCGCATTACTTTGAGTTTTTCAGACAAGATTGTAGGAAGAATCTCGGTCATCTCTGCAACAGTATATACATATCAGTCTGAAGAAAAAACGCAGATTAGTCTGAAGCTAAAATGCGCATAAGTCTGAGTAAAATTCAGTGGCATATATCTAAGTTAGGTATGAGAACATGGCTATAATAAATGTGTAAAAAGGAGTCGAATTAAATGCAAGAACATGACATCTGAAGGAAAACAATGCGGACAAGAACTTCAGGAATTGTGAAGTATAGCATCTGATATTTTCGGTGTTAATTCAAGGGAAGAATCACATGGATAATATATTGTAGTATGGGCTTCAATATATATATTCAGATTCGTTATCTCTGTGTCTGAAGTATCATGCGAAAATAAGAAGACAGAAGCAAAGAAATTAAGGATGATTTCAATATGATAAGTACAACAAAGTAAGTAATCCTTTCTCGGAGAAGGAATATATATTTGTTTTGGAATATAAAGAAGAATAAAAAAGGCAGCTGTGATGATATGGCATAAGTAAAGCAAGGTATATGAGGAATATCTGAGGAATATCTAGGAACCGAGATTTCCTTGAGTCAAGAAAGAATAAGGATTGTTCAGTAGACATTCTAAGTTATCTAGTTCTGATGCATAAAAGTGCAAGATGGTGCAGGATGGTACAAAAAAGAAGGATCAACTTGAGGAGTCAAAGAAGAAGCAGTGGTTAGGTCTTGGAGGCATGCAAAGGTCAAGGGTCTGTGTCATGGTCATGGTACTTGTCAATTGCAAGTCTATAAGAAGAATTCCTTGTGAGTTTTCCTCTCCAAGAGGGAGAGGTTTTTCCCTGCCTCGAAGAGCCTAATTTTGTGTCTCTTGTATTTTTGGTAATTGACTTGATGAAATACTCAATAAGCTAAGAAGAAAAGACATAAGTAAAAGAAGTAAGTTCACAAGTGATTATCAAGTAGAGAATTTGAATTAATCTCAGGCCCTCCAAATTCTCAACATGGTATCAGAGCTAAGGTGCTGAAGACAAGAGATACTTGACAAAGAAAAAATCAAAGAAGCAAGAATCAAAGTCTACATTGAAAGATCAACTTAGTTTGCAAGGAAGATTCTCAAGCTGTCTCAAGAAATATCTTTAATCTCATTTAAAGATTTGTATTCAAGACATTGTTGGAACATACATCATCTTTTGAAGACATCCTTTATCATCCAGGATCCAAGAACATCTACATTGGAGAATTCAATCTAAGAAGAAGCTCCTGACTTCATCTTCATCATCATCAAGGAAGCTGCAAGTCACTCTACCCAAGTAAGTATCTATGACCTTATTTAAATCTGTCAAGATGACTTAATATAAAGAGAGCAACAAATTGGTTGGGTCATCAAACTTTAGTGCATGGAAAAGGACAAATTTGAATTTAATTGAAGACGAAGTTATGGGCTACATCGAAGGATCTACAATTCAACCCTCAATAGAAGATGGTCTAGCTCATGCCAAGTACATGAAAGGAGAAATCAGAGCCCAGAGGATTCTCATAGAATCCATTAAGGACTCACTTATTCTTTATGTATCAAAACCAAAGTCTGCAAAAGAAATGTATGAGAAACTGGTGAAGTTATTCTCTGTGAGCACTGCAGGAGAAGGAATCTCTCTGAGACAAGAACTATACAAAATGAAACTGTGAAGAGAAGAAAAAATCACTTCATACTTTATGAGGATTTCTGAAATAAGAGACCAACTGCAGGAATTGGGAGAAGTAATGTCTGATATTGAGATGACTACAGTGGTGTTGAATGATCTATCGGAAAAATGGGGAAACTTCAAGCTTATACAGGAAGAAAGAAGCAACACCATTCCATGATTTATGGTCTCTATGTAAAATAGAGGAAACAAGATTAAAAGCCAAAGCTGATACAGGATCAAGTGAAGGGAATGAAGCCTTTGTAGCCATATCTAGGAAGAAAGAAAGATTCGGAAAATTTGGCCCTCAGAATAAAAGAACGAATATCGACAATGTACGATGCTTTGGATGTAATGAACTTGGGCATTATAAAAAAGATTGTCCTTAATTTGGAAAGGACAAGAGGAAAAAGGAAGAAGCCCATGTCACAGATAAAAGAGAAGAACCTGATGTTAAGAAGTCTAAGAAAGAAGAAGTGAGAAGTCTCTATTATGATTGAGATCATCTTCTTTTTTAAGAGATTTCTGTTGGTTGTAAAATAGTATGATAGGAAACCATAGCATCATGTTAGAAGCATGGTAGGAGCTCTTGGTGAAACAACTCTTGGAAAACCTTGCTGATAATAATATCGATGGAAGGTAGTCATCAAGATCAAGGGTCATCATGGAAACAGGTGCTCACACTCTCTAATGGAATTATCTATGAGTTCACTGGTTAGAAAGAAAGCATAAAGGTTTCATCAAGAATTCTATGCTACGTAATTCTCGGATTAGGATGTGATGGCATATTGATGAAGCAAGTCAATGGAATGAAGTTCCTCATTCTAGTAAAATTGCTAAAGGATGACTCAAAGGAAAATGGTATGAGGTATATATATTTATATGCTGACACTGGATGCTGTGTAGTCATGTCATATGGTCGCAGGTAATGAACTTTAGATGTATGATCTCTCACGATGCACAGACAGATGAAATCAACATAATATATCATCATATGGAATATGAGGTGGTTTTATATGAACAAGGAACTGTAAATTGGAAGTTCCTGGGAATGAAGATGTGCATAAAGGAAGAGATCATGAAGTGCAACTATGTCAAGAGGCAGCTATCATCAGGGAGCCAAGAAGATGTGACTAGAATATCTCCTGGGAGGATATGTAGACTCTGATAGAAGTCTGGTAAAGTAGAAGACCCTTGACAAGACATATCATTAGGAGATGTGTCAATCTAAATAGAGGATGTCGATGCCTACATGAAGATGTCATGGTGAAATATCATCACTGAGGTAGCTTTTGTTTTAAAAGTTCATACATATATGTTTATCTGGATGAATTTGTGCAGGGCTGCCAATCATGTGAAAGGATGTAAGATCCTTGGATATGATTCGAAAGAAAGGAGCGTGGCATAAAAGGTGGACCAGATAAGTAAGTCAGATGAATCACTTTCTGATAGTTGACATGACTCATGGATGAAAGTGATGAATGATCTGTGCCCTATGAAGCCAAAGGTTGAAGATTTCTCAATATCGGAATCCATGACATCGAGGAGAGGAATTCTTCATGAGCAGCTGGGTGTCTCACCATTGTTGTTGTAGGTCCCTGGTTGAGAGGGAGCCTGGTGATAAGTTTCTTGCTTGGAAGAAACTTGAAGTATGTCCTTCCTAAGTTAAGAGGGAGTGACGTATATGATTCTCTAATACATGTGTTATGCACCAGACCAGGACTAACAACCGTAAGTCTCAGTGTACGCCATGTGGAGAGAATGGATAGACACATCATTTTGGTCTTCACTTGGGAAAGACTGATGATCACATTCTAATAGATGACATGAATCATGAATGAAAGTGATGGATGATTTGTGCCCTATGGAGCTAAAGTTGAATATTCCTCAATATCGAAATCCATGACATCGAGGAGAGGAATTCTTCATGAGTAGCAAGGTGTCTCACCATTGCTGCTGCAGGTCCCTGATGGAGGGAGCCTGGTGATAAGTTTCTTACTTGGAAGAAACTGGGTAATTCCTAAGAGTGAGCTTAGGTACATTCCTTATACAGGAATGAGTACATTCCCTTGTGGAATAGATGCTTCCTGGCTGAGAGAGAGAGATAGACACATCATTCTGGTCTTCACTTGGGAAGACAGAATGGAGGATTGGGTAATCATTTGGCATTCGATAGTCTTTGAGAATGTGATAGGGCATTCAAGATAAGAGTAGTCGGGGACCGATATTCTTTGAGGGCTAGCTACCTAAGAGAAGAATAGTCCAATAAGGTCATACTTTGGGAACACCTAGGTGGAGTATGTACCTTGGAGAGACAATGACTATGGTGTCTATAAGTCATGTGTCTCGCCAGCATTGTAGCCCATTGTCTCGTTGAGAGATGGGGTTGTTAGTCAAGGCCTTGCACTAGGACAATGTTGGTTGATATGATGTTATATAGATGCGATTACCAATCCGATTCTTCTTATGAGATTCTTCAGTTTGAAAGTGACCATGTACCTATATGAATACCTCCCTAGTTAAGAGGGAGTGTTGAAAGTGTAACTAGGATTGATCTTCATATTGACTATGTAATTATTTTTTTATGTAAAGAAGAAGACAAGATTATAATATATATTTTTGATATGCTTGACTCATGGGTTTCATGAGCAAGGGTTTAGGTCAAAGGACTTCTTCTTGATGTCCTCTAGGGATATGTCTTCTGGTTAGAAATTGTATTAATTAAAGTGTCATGTTTATGAAGAGTCAAGTCTAATTTGTATGCCTCCGGACTGTCACATAAGCTTTGAATATTGCACTCAAAATATGATCAAGAACAACATTGGAAAACCCTTCAAGTCAACCTTCATTACATCGGAAGATACTCTCTATAAGTCTGCTTATATTCAAGTATTCAAGTCGGCCTCAATACACGTGGATAGGTTGGCTCAAATACAGTTTGGAACAACTATATATACCTACCTATGATGCACAGAAAAGAGCACCCAAAAGTTCACATTACTTTGAGTTTTTTGGACAAGATTGCAGGAAGAATCTTGGTCATCTCTGCAATAGTATATGCGGATCAGTCTGAAGCAAAAATGCAGATTAGTTTGAAGCTAAAATGTGGATAAGTCTGAGTAAAATTCGGTGGCATATATCTGAGTTAAGTATGAGAACAGGGCTATAATAAATGTGTAAAAAGGAGTCAAAGTAAATGCAAGAACAAGATATCTGAAGGAAAACAGTGCAGACAAGAACTTTAGGAATTGCGAAGTAGAACATCTGATATTTTCGGTGTTAATTCAAGGGAAGAATCACATGGATAATATATTGTAGTATGGGCTTCAATATATGTATTCAAATTCGTTATCTCTGTGTCTGAAGTATCATGCGAATATAAGAAGAAAAAAGCAAAGAAATTAAGGACGATTTCAATATGATAAGTACAAAAAAGTAAGGAATCCTTTCTCGGAGAAGGAATATATATCTGTTTTGGAATATAAAGAAGAATTGGAAAATTAGCTGTTATGATATATCATAAGTACAAAAATGTATATGAGGAAGATCTAGGAACCAAGATTTCCTAGAGTCAAGAAGGAAGAAATATCGTTCAATAGACATTCTAAGTTATCTAGTTCTGATGCATAAAAGTGCAAGATGGTGCAGGACAGTACAAAAAAGAAGGATCAACTTGAGGAGTCAAAGAAGAAGCAGTGGCTAGGTATTGGAGGCATACAAAGGTCAAGGGTCTGTGTCATGGTAATGGTACTTGTCAATTGCAAGTCTATAAGAAGAATTCCTTACGGGTTTTCCTCTCCAAGTAATTGACCTGATGAAAGACTTAATAAGCTAAGAAGAAAAGACATAAGTAAAAGAAGTAAGTTCACAAGTGATTATCGAGTAGAGAATTTGAATTAATCTCCATCCCTCCAAATTCTCAACACTAATGAAGTCCCCCACTCCATCAGTGACTCGCTAAAGCCCAATGGAAGATCTACATGATCTCCCCATGTAATATACAACTCACCCCTAGAGGTTATCGAGTTGTGTAGAGCTGTAATGCTCGGGTCCCCTGCTAATATTGCAGAGGTGCCACCATGTTTTCGCTGTGCCACTGTGACTATGAGATACCCCCCATTGTGCCCAGACTGTATCCCTCTCTCTTGGGGCCTTGTGGTGAAAAATCTGTGAAGGCAAAGCTCATCTTGCCCGGGCATCTCCATGATGTTGATATCTACCCCTCCACTGCCGATCATGACCCTAAGAAACAACATGATAAGTCTGCATCACCATGAAATTAAGGTCTCAGAGCTCCCCCATGTGTCAAACCCAAGGTGGACTGGATCACAGTCTGATCTATCCTTGCTCATCACAAAGTGGAGTGATCCAACTGCCCAACAGACCCCTGGATCTCCCAACCATACTGGGAGCTCACAACTCCCACTCCTTGCAGGGTGCTGCTGCGTAGCGTTGCTACTTGCTAGAACCCATTTGGCCCTCATCTTTGACTCCTGTATGTATCCCCTGGGTGGACCCCAAGTATCAGGAGTTTTTCCCACGCATGCGTACTTGCCCTGGTCTTGCCAGTTCACGTCATGATATTCTCTATCCCAACTCCTGGTGATACACTTGGATACTGCTCAGAGTCTGGGTATCCTCCTGTAGGCGAAGTCTACCATCCACTGTCCCTCAAATGTGAGCCTAGGGGTGGAACATATGCTACCTTGGCAATCAACCATGCCATCCCTAAGCGTGGACCTGTCAACTCGTGCACCCACCAAGTGTCTCAACTCGAGTGTCTCCTCCCGACTCATGACACATGATATCTCATCCAACTATCTAGGGTGAGCCTCCCATGCCCTGCTGCCTGAATGGAGAGTGTCAAGGGGTACCAACCAAACACTTTGCAACCATAAGAAACACTGGAGGATGATGGGTAGGTATGTCCCAAAGGGTGTGGCCAACAATCTACCTGAATGCTCAAGAGTAATACCCTAGATGACACTATTTCTGCCTCAGATATGCTGATAACACCCTTGTAGCCCTATCTCCACTAAACGTGGTGTCTCTAGATGCTCAACAAGATCCTTATCGATCTTAGGTGAGCCGCATCCCATGGTACACCTACTGCTCCTATCCATATGTCTCTTTGGAGGCAATGCTCCAAGCGCCCACTGCTCTGCATCATGTGTCACTGCATACCACCAAGTATCATCACACTCCTCCACCTGCCACTGTGTGCCGCAACCTACCCCTGTACACCAATTGATATCACTGGCAACAACTATATCATCCTGTACCATCATGTGTCCATCTTGCATCGCCGCACCTATCACTCCTCGCATGTACTCAACGCGATGGGAAGCACTCCTACTCCACAACGTAGTCTGACATACTACAACACACCCCCATGCATCTCCATGCCCATCACCATACTCTCTAATGAATGGATCTCCCTTCCAAATACTCCCCAAGGGACCCGACAATTGAATCTCCCTAGGTACCAGTAGCGATGCCAATCCTACTGTGCTCCTCTGTGCCTTCTGTGCCCCACACAAATGCGAAGAATCCCTAGCTCCGTACAAGGCACTGTCTGGTGGCCTACCAATGCCCCCTCAATCAAACTCATGTCGAAGTATACTGATCATCCTATGATCCTGTGTACAATCCTCGTACCAAGACAACTCAAGAAGTCTTTACCTAAACTGGTTGGACATTAGTGCTCGCTGAAACTCCCTTAGTGAATGTGCACACTCAACTGCTAGGTCAACTGTACCCTCCGTGTCGTAGTCAACCAACATACTTGGGAAGTGATAGGTAGTCTCGCCTGGATCCCAGTGCCAGTCCACCCTTCCAGTAACTCTAGTGCCTGGAAGCTCCTGTTGAGCTACACCTCGGTGCATCACCATCTCCATAACCCACTCCCCCAGGTACCAACTCAAAATCTCTCGCCATCCAACCCCGAGAGAGGGATTGAATGCGTGAACTCCTGAACCTAGAGCAACCCTGACATGCAGATGTTGCACCCTGTGCAACTCAGGTTGTCTCATCCTGCTATCCAAGTCAACGCATGAGATTTGACTAGGTAGCTCAGTCTCTCTCTCTCCAATGGCCAAAGTTGGCCCAACCGTGCTGCTAGCCTCATATATGTATGCTTGAAGGGGACTGCTCCAACGCTCCAATGTACCCTCTAGTTATACCATAAGTTGCTCCGGCTGGATCATCATAAGTGACTCATCATCCTAAATATCTCCTATAGATTCCCCTGATACCACATGCACACTGGAATACGAAACTGGCCTACTATCATCAATTTTGCATGACTACTCATGGTCCCCAGAAGAATCCTCATATGACCCCATGGACTCATCCAAAGAAGAGTCCTCATCCTGATATACAAAAGGAATGTCCTCCTGCTCTACCTCTGTATCTCTTAGTGCCTCATCAAAGGTAGATACATCTCCTCGCACCTCACCCATCTGCTGTGTTCGGTTGTCACCCAAAATCTTGGACACGACTCCGGTCATCACCTCAATGGATGGCTCTACTAGGGTAGGCTCTACTCTCTCCACTAAGATGTCAACTGACATGGTCAAGGAAGTCTCCAACAAGGGTGAGTCCTGCGTCACGCTAGGTGTATCTAAGAGCTCCCCAAAATCCTGTGTGCCCTCATCCTCCAAGTGCGAGGTAGCCATTTTTATGGCTTCACCCTCTGTTATTCGGTCAAGCTGAAAAGAGGTATCCAACTTTTCCACCCTTTCCTGAGACATGCAATCAGTGGATCCATCATACATGGGAAATGTGTCCTCTCAATGGTACGCTGCAACTTTGAACTCTGCGTGCTAGAGCCCCCACTGTTCCTTCCTTCTTCATCCCGCTTGAGCTAGCAGTAATCTCTGAAGGACAAAGCCGCTCTGAAGTTTTCCCGCATGGACTGCCATTCTCAGAAATAATCTCCCATGGGTATATGATCATGCCGCCTACCTTGCTCACTCGGTATTGGAGGTAAGAATGTAGGCATCGTGATCCTGGTTGGCCTACTGAAGGCTGGTGGGTGAGTGGCTGGTAAAGGGTAGTCACACTATTGTGAGACCTCGAAGTCTCCCTAATTAGGAACTCATGATGGATGCTCTTATCCCTATTATGTTGCTTGAGTCCTTCCAACATTCCCTTATGTTATTTGGCTAAATAATTTAGGGCCTTTAAGATGCTACCAAATGTTGATTCCCCTTTGCTCCTTGACTCCCCCATATTTTCCACCTCTACTGCCTACCCTCCTTGTTCATAGGAAAAGATCCTCACAATTGAGCCAAGAACGAAGCTCTGATACCACTGTAGTATCCCAAATGGGAAAATAACTGTAATAACAGGCTAAAAGATATTAAGGAGACAACAAAACAAAAATTGATATCTAAACACCAACATAGCCATAATATACTGCTGAGCCATTTTATTAATTTGCCAGAAATGAGTACAATGGAGGCGCTGGAATGAAGGTACCTGGGCTTGCTCAAGGCAAGCTAGAGAAGCCCTATGAATCAACGTTGAAATCCCCCATTGATGGTACGCTGTATGGCTATAGCTCTGCATTGCAATCTGCTAGAAATACTGTTGCTGCTCTCAAAGAAATGCTGCTAGGGCCTGCTACACTGCTTAAAAAATTTCGGGACTTTAACCTCGGACTCTAATCAAGAAACCTACAAAAACCCACGAAGGAATTGGCCAAATGTTGACCCCGGAATTTCGGCCCAATTTCCCCTAGCTCTCTTAGTTGCTGCCTGAGTTAGGATCTCTGTTTGACACCTCAAATTTACCCAGAAAATTCTGCCAAATTAATCTTGGATTCTCCTCATTAAACCTAGAAAAAACCAGAAAGGGTTCACCCAATTCTTGAACCTGAAAATTGACCCTCTTTGGCTTGGCTCACTGCATTGTTGGGTAAATCGATCCTCTTGTAAATCCTGCTGTTGTAAGTCTCAAAAATTCCACAAAAATCCCTGTTAGGAAGCTTCAAGCCTCCCCACCAAATCTCAGCTACAACTCCCTCTCTTCGCACTTCCTGGAACAACCAAATCCTCTCTGCACTGTGTCCTCCCCTACACAGTCTCCTCCTCTTTTGTACAGTCTAGAACTGGCTACACTTCCTCTTGATGCTGCTGATGGAAATTCTCCTCACAAGGTTGGAATTCCTCTCCTGAGAGGGCACTCGAAGTCCCCCGAGGTAGAGGTTGAGATCTCCGCTTGAATATCTCGTGTGCTAAACAACACTCTAGACTTGGTTCTCCAGCCAAGCGCGCTCGGTAAAAATGACAAGAAGAAAATAGTTGAATGAATGAATCTCAAATGCGCCTTCCCTTCTTCCTTTTATCCATTGAGGCCCAACGTATGCCTTGGGTCCCACCTTGACCTGCGCTGCCTCTCCTTGGCCAATCACGTGCTACCTTCCTCTAGCCAATCTCACATTGTCCTTTTCGTGCCTCTTCTATGCTGCCACCTAAGGC
Source organism: Pinus albicaulis (assembly GCA_034641835.2). Taxonomy (NCBI): domain Eukaryota; kingdom Viridiplantae; phylum Streptophyta; class Pinopsida; order Pinales; family Pinaceae; genus Pinus; species Pinus albicaulis. The sequence goes on from JAXQQM020083839.1 coordinate 53,614, forward strand.
CAACTCGAACACACCACTAGAGCCTCAATTTTCCCTTGGGGACTTTAGGAAAAGACTTTATTTGGCCTAATTATTAATTGTGGGTCCCCTACCCACTTTATTTCCACCCAACATTTGGATTTACCAAAATTAATCAAAATTAATATCCCAATTAGTTGACCGCTAATTTGAGGATATTACACCCCGCCCTGAGCAGTTGTCGCAGTGCCTGTACAATCTGAGCGACAATAGAGCCCAAGGGTTAACGTACCTGTAAATCTCTATAAAAATTTCTCAAGATAAACTGTTAATTTATATAGTGAATCAAATCACTTAAGATAGCATGTACCAATAGAATGTTCTTATGACCGAAAAATGAAATAACAATTGAAATTTATTTAGCACAATATAGGATAAACATATAGTTAACACATACCACAGATCAACAAATAGAAATATAATGTTCTTATGATCGACAAATGATATAACAGTTGAAATTTATTTAGCATAATATAGGATAAACACATAGCTAACACATACCACAGATCAACAGATAGAAGAACACCATGAACTGAACCCCAAGGTCTTTCTATTATGATAAAAAATGTTCCCAGCAGTGCAGTAGCTCAATACCAGCATTACCAAATTTTGCCTCATCCAAAGATATCAAATTTAAGCTCAATAGCTTCTTTATATAAAAAAACCCTGTCTAAGTGGAAAATAATGGCTATATCAACGTTACAAAATTTTGCCTCATCCAAAGATGTCAAATTTAAGCTCAGTAGTTTCTTTATATAGAGAAACCTCTCCAAGTGGAAAATAATGGCTAGTTGGCTTGATCCTTGTCAAAATAATCTTGACCATTGAAAATAACTTGATCATCTTTTAATCTCTACCATCGAATTTTTAATTTTGAGGAAAATTCGAATTTTTCTTAAATCTCCTTTTAATTAATCCAAAAATTAATATTTTGGATTATTTCCTCAAAAATTTGACTTTTACTTAAGCACCAAGGTTGCTCAAGTTTTCTTAAAATATCCATTTTTCCCTTGGTGGGGGACCTTCAAAAATTGATTTCTCTTTGACCCACGAATTTTTTGATTATTTTCCACTAGGAGAGAAATCAATTTCTCTATAATTATTTTTGACTCAAAATTAATTAATTTTCTGGCTTAGGATTTTAATTAAAATTAGCCAAAAAATTAATTAATTAACACTAGAGGGGATTAATAATTTCTCCACCCTAAAATATTTTTGCCATGGTGTCTAAATATGAGGGATCATGCACTAAAATATTTTTTACATCAAATTATTACAATATCAACCATTGAAAGGGGAAAACACATTTAAACTCAAGCCCTTAACAATTTACGCAATTTGCGACACAATATGATCTAGTACAGACCAAGTGTGTTTGTAATAAACTAATTTAGCCAAATGTGCTTAGATTATTCCGAGACAGACTTTTACAAAAACTCGATATAACACTAGGACTCACCTAAGACCTTGTCAATGAATTCCAGTTTTTCCGTTTAAGCCGGAAGAAAAACTCTACCGATTATCCGTGTTTAGAAACACACATAATCGGTAAGGTTAAAAAAATTCCTAGGGTGAAATCCGTTGCCAACATCAGAAACTTACCTAGGTGTTAGTACATATTTAAAAGGTCATACTAGCATCATTTACAATATAACTTGCGGAAATTGGGTTTACAATGATACAAGTGCGCTGGCTGATGACTTTGAACTTTGAAAAAATTTCATATCTTTGCATTATGCTTCCTCGGACTATTAACAAAGCGTGGTCAACAGGACTAAAGAATGTATTTCTCTTAATATCCCTATAGTGTGCTAGAAATTCAGTTGAAAAAATGGGCCAAGAGACAATCAAATCCTTTTTTGGTTCACAAAGGCATTGGTTCCAAACAAATTGATCTTCTTCTAAATACAAGGATGATGGAAGAGTTAGCTTTTGTAAAGTAGGCACGTGGTGTAGACCAAAGAATTGCTCCATCTAGAATATCCATATTATAGGATCTTTACCTTCAAATTTCCTCATATCAATACTGGGATTTAAGTAGTTCCTTGGTGCTGAGTTGAATCCTCTAAATATGCTGATCTGAGTAGTTACTTGTCTTTTTGTATTCATCAAATCAGATATTTTCTTTTTCCTATCATTCAATTTTTAAATTCATCCTCCAATTTGGGTAGTTGGTTCTCTATCTCTTTACTTTCTTCATGAGTCATGACTGAGTTCTCTTGAGGTTTAATTGGTGTAGAATTTTTCTTTCCCATGTGGGATAACAATAATATCTATTTATAATTATTCATTTTACCGCACTTTTGAAATCAATAAAATAGATTTTCCAATCAAATTTATGTCAATTTTAAGTTACATACTTTAAAAACCAGAGTTTGGAGACTATCTTGTTGGCTGAACTTTCTCTTGATGTATCTTTGAAATTTTGGCTGTGGTACTTTGATATGTTTTATTTGCAATGCCACAAGATTGACCCAAATTTGATGTGCAATTGAAAGTTATGGTATCCCAAAACTTGCTGATTTTAGGCCCTTTTTTGAGAGAAGACTTGTATTGAGTGCCATGTGTCCAATTTTGTTGATATGATTTTGAATTTGGATGTGAAACACTATGGTCCGTTTTCTTTCCAATGAAATTGATGGAACTCAAATTGGATATTTCTGCAAACATACATGACTGTTTCACTCAGAACATTTATCTCAGACTAGTTGTACGACAAGTGAAAAACCCTAATTTTCACAACTTGTAACTTGAAAATTATAAAGAATCAGAATTTGAATTTTTACCACGTTGTTTGTGATGTATCTTCCCAGGACCTTGAAAATTTATTTCTTCTAATGTGCTCGAGGGAAAAAAATATAACTATTTTACCATGAACACGTACTTGAGACTAGTTTAGGACTAGTACAATATTCTAATTTGCATAGTTTATAACTACAAAAGTACGGTTTAAAGTTTTCATCACAAGTACTTTGCTATGTTTTGTCAGGCTCTCAAAAATTTTGTTGCTTGAAACTTCCTGGAAAAACTTATGGCTATTTTACCAAGAATACCTGTTTGAGACTAGTTTTAGGACTAGTCAAAAACCCTAATTTCAACATGCTATAACTTAGAAAGCATAGTGAACCAAAACTTGAATTTTTTTCCATAGGTACTTTTTTGCTATTTCTCCTTGGGCTCCCAAAAAATTCGCTATCTGGAACTTCTCAAAAAAGAGAGTGAAAATGCCATGGTGACTTGTTTGAAAGAGCAAAACCCTATGCTATGAAACGAAACGATAGGCAATGAACAACCAAATAACCTGAAAATAGAAATAGAAGTAACTCTATGCCTTGAAAATTTGATAGAGGAATAAAATATACCCCTATTTTAGGGGGCAACCCTTTTTCACAATAGAATAAATGTACAAGATACACAATAGAATAAATGTACAAGATGAGATGTCTATAATATATAGAAATGAATCTTCTTTATTATAAACAGGAGATTAAAGTGAGCAGGATGTAACATAGGGGTGTTAATATAATAAGACAATATCTAGTGTTTACCATAAATTCGTAGTTGCTTTGGTGCTTTTTGCAGTCGAAATTGTTCCCTTTACCTTGAAGAAAATACTAGTTTCCTTTTACTATCTTTGTTTTGTGAATTACATTTTTGGGAACAATGCTTGCTGGGTGTTACACTTGATGCACATGACATTTTGTTTCACTTATATGGGATGTTGATAAATATGTCAGATAGAGGATTTTGTGTTGTGACATCTGTGTTGATTATTTTTCTTCTTTGATGCTTTATTTTGTTGATCTAGGCTAGCATAATACTTCTTTTTGCATTGTTATATATGGTGTTGTGTTGAAAATTCACGTGAATGATTATAATGTTTCTTATTAAATTTCATAGGTGCTTATTCAAACACTGGTTGTGAGGATCAAATTCTCAAGCTTGAAGACATCTTGAACTCGAAGGTAATTAGAAAAACTTTTCTAACTTTCGGGTGTTCGCACTATTTTGAAGTTATAATATTATGATCCTGTCACTTTTTAGCGAGCTTTTATAATGATGGTGGTATGGCATATGCATGCAGGTCTATACACTAGAGGATATGACTGAAGTGGCTATCACAGAGTATCACGGTGGTATCTAGCACATGCTCGAACAACTCAATGAAGAGCTTTCACAACCAGACTGCTTCACAATAGGCCATACTTGCTGCAATGTATTTTACCTCTGCGGTGCTCAAAGCCACCAAATTCTGCTTCCTGCTCATCCATGATATCGAAGCAGAACCAAGTGTGAAGCAACATCCTGATGTGCTCTTACAATCCACCACACTACCAGCCCAATCAGCATCAGTATATCCAAGGAGTGTCACGTTCCCAGCAGTGTATCTCAGCCCATGGTTTATCGTTCCCTGAAGAAGATTCTTGGCACCAACCTAGTGAGTGTGATGAGGCTCAACCATCTGTTGACTCAAAGTGTTCACTGCAAAACATATGTCCGGACGGGTGTTCAGTAAGAACATCAGGGCCCCTACGAGTTGATGATACTCAGTAGGATTTGCTAACATGGGCCCAGTAGCATTACCACTCAACTTCTTAAAGTTGAGCTCCATCGGCGTCGACACGGACTTACAGTCCACTATACCAAATCTTTTGAGAAGCTTCACAATGTATTTTCCTTGAGAAAGGAAAATCTTGCCAGGTCTCTGCCAGACCTCCAGGCCTAGGAAGTAGTGCATCAGTCCTAGTTCCTTCATCTCAAACTCAACATCGAGCTCCCTCTTGCATTGATGAATGAGAGGGTCAGCACCTGTCAGGAAGAGGTCGTCCACATACAGCACTAGAATGAGAGGCTTCTCTCTATCAACGTTGAAGTAAAGGTTCAGATCAGCATTACTATGAGTGAATCCCAGCTTCATCAAGTAGCTATCTATCCTCTCGTACCAAGCTCTGGGTGCTTGCTTCAGCCCATAGAGGGCTTTCTTCAACCTGTAGACATGGGTGTCCCGATCCTAGACTTCGAACCCCAGAGGTTGCTCTATATACACCTCTTCCTTTATCGCACCATGCAGAAATGTGGTCTTCACATCCATTTGATGAAGACTCCATCCTTGCGTAGCAGCAATGGATATGATAGATCGAATGGTGGTATATCAGGCCACAGGTGTAAATATGTCATCATAGTCTATCCCTTCTTTTTGAGAGAAGCCACGGGCAACGAATCTTGCCTTGAACTTTTCAGCACTTCCATCAGATCCATGCTTGATCTTGTTGAGCCATTTTGAGGTGACAATTGCTTTTTCATCCGGTCTCAGAACCACATCCCATACATCATTCTTCATTATGGAATCATACTCTTCGTGCATAGCATCCTTCCAAACTTGATGCTTTACGGCTTCCTCAAAAGATCCAGGCTCAAAGTGTACAATAGTACTCATGTCTGCTAGATACCCTTGGTATCTACTCGGCTTCTTGCTTTCACGGAATGTCCCCCTTGGGGCCATATGTCCCTCGACATCCTCAAGAGTGTCCCTGAGCCATGATGGTCTCTTCCCCAGTGAAGGAGGTGGATCAATCGGGTCCATCGATCCTTCAACATCGGGCATCGTCTCATCCTTCGATTCTTGTTGATTTCCAGGCCTGCCTTCATGATCTTCCTCACATCTCGGAAGATTGACTACTTTCCTTAGGGAAGCATCTTCATCAAAAGTGACATCGTGGCATATCTCCACTTCCCTTTGACCATGCACATAGACTCTATAGGCCTTCAAAGTTTCGTTGTAGTCCACAAACATTCCCTTCTTCCCACAAGCATCTAGCTTGCTCCTCTTCTCTTTCGGCACATGAAAATAAACAGGACATCCAAAAACTCTAAAATGTGAGATGTCAGGTTTCTTACCAGAGAAAACTTCTTCAGGAGTTTTGGAGTCCAGTGCAGAATGCGGGCATTAGTTTTGTATGTACAAAGCAATGTTCGCAGCTTCTCCCCATAGAAACTTCGGTAGACCCTGGTCACATAGCATGGCATGGGCAACTTCCACAATGATCCTGTTCTTTTGTTCAGCAATTCCATTCTGATCGGGAGTATAGACAATTGTGGTCTCCCTCTTGATTCCATCTTCTCTGCAAAAGTTCTTGAACTCGTTCATCTCATATTTAGTGCCATTATTGGTCCTCAAAATCTTGATCTTCTTCCTTGTCAGATTTTCCACCAAGGCTTTGAAGGTACGGAACCACATGAACGCCTCATCCTTCTTCTTCAATAAGTATACCCAGGTTTTGCGAGAGAAGTCATCTATGAACGTCATATAATAAGAACATCCTCCCAAGGATGTCATGGGCAGCATACTAGGTCACGGGCAGCATACCAGACAGATCAAAATGTACTAATTGTAAGACATCAGATGCCTTTGTGACACTTGAGGGGAAAGGTCCCCTTGTGTGCTTTCCTTATGCACAACCCTAACACACACCTTCATGATTATTTGAGAACTCGGGCATCCCCGTCACCACCTTCCTTGCTTCGGGAAGGGTCTTGTAGTGAAGGTTTCCAAACCTCTAGTGCCATAGTTCAGTCTGTCGGATAGTATTACATGTCATCGCTCCTAGTGGACTTCCTCCAACCTGGTAGAGTGTATCAACTCTAAACCCAATCGTGATAGCTTCCTTGAAGCTCTTCTTCCACATGCGCACCTTTCCATCGGTGAATGCCACATTGAAACCTTTGTCTTCCATGGCCGATATAGACACAAGGTTCTTCTTCAAATTAGGTACATAGAGTACATCCTGCAAGCGGAGGACTTGACCTTGAGACAAGTGGAGGGTCACAATCCCTGTCCCTTTCATGGGATATGTGGCATTATCTCCAAGGATAATTTCCAGATTAGTATCCTTCTCAACTATATTTGAGAGTGCTTCCTTGAACCCAGTGATGTGCCTTGAGGCACCACTATCTATCAACTATACATCCATAGTGTCGGGTGGAGATGCAACAAAGAGGGCAGATACAAGAATGAATTCATTTCTTTTATCAACAACATTTGATTCCTCATACCTAGAATTTCTCGACCTTTTGAAAGGTTGACCATTTCTGCCAGAGGGAGCCTTCCTCTTTCCCTTGAACCTGTTGTTCCTTTGATTTCCATTCCTCCAGTTGTTGTTGTTGTCATCACCATCAGGAGAATCCTTCTTGAAAGGGCATTATCTAGCATAGTGACCTCGCCTATGACAAGTGTAACACTTGCCCTTATTTCCTTGCCCCCCTGCTCTTCCTTTGTTCTTTGGACCACCAAAGTTCTTCTTTCTAGAATGAGCAGCGTAGGCAACATTTCCTTCATTTTCATACTCCTTCATTCTTGTCTCTTCTTGAACGCATCTTGATAGTACTTCATCAAAGTCAGGTATCACATTATTATTGAGAATGGTAGTGTTGAACACATGCCATTTGGATGAGAGCCCTCCAACTGCGGTGAGTACCAACTCTCGATTAGCTATTGTCTCCCCAATAGCCAGCAGATTGTTCCTGATCTCGGTCAGCTTCAGAAAATATGATTGAATAGACTCATCCCTGCCTTTCTTTAGATTCTTCAATTGATTCTTGAAGAATAGGACTTGATTCGCATTGTTGGCCTTGAACATGTGGACCAACTTATCATACATCTCTTTGGATGTGCCCAGCTCAGAGATGTAGCCAACCAGACTCTTGGGAATTGAGTCCCTGATCACCAGCTTTGCTTTGATCTCCCCCTTCTTATACTTTTTTTTGGCAGCAACGGTTGCAGTGGATGGAGTTTCTTGGATTTTACCCTGCACATAGTCCATGACGTCTTGGTCTTCCAACATAAGATCCAATGTCGTCTTCCAAGCATGAAAGTCATCCTTCCCAGTAAATTTTTCATTAGCCTTGAAGCCATTGTAGTTTGAGGAACCCATCCTCTTCTTCGGTGATTGGTACAAATTAGGGCTTTGTCTTCACCTCAGCTCTGATACCATGTAAAATTTATGTAGATGTTCTATGCTTGATGCAACTTTACTTTCTCTTCAATATCAGACAACAATCACATAAACAATAACGTAAAATGCTGATAGAACGTACCAGTAGATCGATAGAAGACAAGGCAGAAATATATATTTGTGTTGGTGCGTTATGGCGGTCAACAAGATGCTTCAACCAGTAAAGGCTCAATATGGTCAGCCAACCAGCAATGTCACACAACCCTCTAGGACAACCAAACAGTCAACTCAAAAGTCAACGGTCAATGCAAATAGCAGCAGCAGCTAGATCAACGTTAAAAAGTCAAAGTCAACGTCTTGCCTCGAAAATAGTGCCAAAAAATGCGGATTAGGGAAATCGATATTTTTTTAGAGTTTCTGGTCGATTTGACCTTGCGTTGACCAAAGTCAACACTGGTCAAACTTTGCTGCAGAAACCCTAGACCGAAAAACAGAAAGTGTTGCTGCCAGATTTCCCACTTGTGGAGAGAGAAGAGACTCCAAGTGATTGAACCAATCAGATGAGGAGAGAGAATGTGTGAGGATGAGATGAGTGAAATGTCCTCCAACCTTGACCTTATTTATATCCATCATTGAGGGTGTGTGACACATCTGCTGGGGCAAAAAACCTTAAGGCCGACCTGCACATATTTTGAATAGATTAAAAATAAATTCAAAATAAATGTTCTCCTCATCGGATCAAGATGATCTTTAGATCAATCTTGCACCTCTCCGAAAGAGGAACCCAATAAAAATATTGGTATCTTCATCTGAGCATCACAACATGGAGTTTGGACCTAGTTGTCCAAAATTAACATTTTTGGGTTTCAATGTTTGGCAGAAACAAGGGGATATTTTCTTCAGGCAAGGTATGCATGTAGTTGAGATCTTGAAACAGTTTTAGATGGAGGACTTCAAACCTATGGTCACCCAGATGATCACTAACCATGATCACTAATTTGAAGAATTTGACAACTTTAGATTCAAAGTTGGTAGAAAATAAGTTGATAGATACCTATGTATTTGGTTAGCACTAAAATGAATATATGTTTTGCAATGAACACCTTGAGCTGGTTCATAGTGTATCTAGGGCAAGAGGATTGGGTATTAACAAAATATGTGCTTAGATACTTGAGGGGCACAATGGGGTATGCTCTAAGGTATCTTTGAGATGGCGAAGTGGACTTGCAGGGTATATAGACTCGGATAGGGTAAGAATTACAACAAACAGAAAGAGAAACATAGGGTGTTTCTTTAGCATAGGATCAACAATGATATATTGGTTCAATAGAAAGTGAAATTTCATGGCACTTGACTTAGCAAAGTTAGAGTACCTAGTAGCAAGTATTGTTAGTGATGATGCCACCTGGATTCACAAGTTGCTTGTAGATTTGATTGATTAGGAGTCGTATCCAACTTCATACCACTTCATACAAAACAAGATTTATAATGGGAGCAATAAAGCTCCAATATGTTCTCATAGATTAGTAGGTAGTTGATAATCTGACCAATACCTTATCAAAAGGGAAGTTGAATCATTTGGAGATAGACTTGGATTGGTGTAGTGTTCCTTTCTAGCTAAGAGGGAGTTTTAAAAAATGTTAATTAGATAGGAAATTCTTGCATGGATTTTAGTATGAATGTGTAGGAAGTGGTTTGAGACATTTCAAACCTAAGCACTTAGGAAAAGTGGGTAATTAATTTTATTTACTAATTCACATAGGAAAAAGTGAAATACCTTATGTTTTGAAAAAGTGAAATGCTGAAATATCTTATGTTTTGAAGTGGAGTTAGACTAATGAGTCCAATAAAATGTGTATGTAATACATAGATTTAATTGAGGGCATACATCTTAGGATGAGATTAGGCATTTTTAGTAAAGCATAAATAAGATTGCAAGTTAGAAGAGGTAAATTGAGAGGAGATCTAGCTAGTAGGAAAGGAGCCAAATTTGAGAAAGGAGGAGGCCGTACAACAGTGTTGTATATTAGATCCATATAATAGACCATACATGTAGTATGATTGGTGTATTCGTCATTTTTGTGTAGGTCTTGTTATGACTCAAACCAACAGGATACCTAAGAGGGGTTCCTATAAGGGCAACTGGTAGGTTAAGGGCAACGATGGAGACTTAGCCCACTGTCACCACAACTAAGGCTCCCTTCTCTCTACGGACTTTCACTGATGGGAGGAGTCTCGATGTTTTTGGAAGCCACTTATGAGGAATATGTCAACGGATAGTTATGAAGTGACCCCGGTAACCCTTTTCCTAGGATAGAATAAAGAGTGAGACTTGCTTGTCCTTTAAGCAATGGACTTGATCTTCTAGGGGAAGAGGTGTGAGTATTCGAGGGCGAGGATGAAGGGTACAACTTGTAGAGGTACTTCCTGGTCCCTAAAATCCTATAAGAACTTGCATTCCCAAATAGCCCTTTATGAATAATCTTTAATGAGAAATGGGACCACACGAGACCAAGTGGACCTAGCCCAGGTTCAGCGATTGAATATAGCAGTCAATGATGCTCTTGCCTTGGACAAGATGAGGGGGAAGGATCAAAGAATATTTTTTACTTCAAAAGGTCAAAGTGATCCTGCCAGGTGCTAACGTTGGGAAACATAGGGAAAAACTTGGTCCTAGAGCTAGGGCTTGAGGTACCAGGAGATTCCACCGTCGAAAATGGCCCAAATTCGGAGGAGAGCTAGGGAATCCATCGACGCAGTTGCCTCTAGGGGATCGAAGTTTTCTTGTGGCTAGATTCCTGAGAATTTGATGCCTTAGGAAACCTAATGGGGCTAGACTTGGGAAAAAGGGGAAAAAGTCAAAAATAGGGGAAATTGACCACCGTTTTGTGAGGTACCAGTGCCTAATTCACTTGGGGATATGGAGTTAAGGATGATAATGAATAAGAATTCGGTTTCTTGTTCAAGGAGGCCCAAAAAGTCAGCTTCGTCCAATGTTAAGGGAAAGAAAAGAAAAGTGACCTTCAAACATTTATACTTCATACAAATAATGCAAGATTATCGAGAAAAAATGATCTCTAGGACATTTCATTCATCTAACTATGGCCCATACGTAGAATAAGATAAATACACACATAATTCTACAATAACTTTATGCAACAATTAGCCCTAATCATAGCAAAATCTAGTAGTATGAAACAATAAGAAAAATGGCATCAAATTCACACTTAGAATTTTAAAGAGTATATCCAACTGACATCAATTCTCACATAAGAAGCTCCAAGATAGAAATAGCACAAATCCATACATCAAAATTCATCCATTATCCAAAAATCTCCACCAAGGAAAAAATGTGAGTTTCTCTTAAGAGAGAGAGATCCCAAAACAAGTGATGATACATATGAATGTAGCTAACATCAATTTATACCCCTTTTCCTATGAGCCTACATTAGCACTTATTAATAAAATAATGTGTAAATAAAACCCCTTTTGGTGACAAGCCCACCAAACTAGCTCATAAATGGAAAAATAAGCCTCTCAGGAGGTCAAAATAATAATATGTACATGTCATGGGGCCCTCCAAAGGCCTAATATTCAGAAGTGCCTTAAAACTCCTCAAAATATGATGGAAAATGGGGTGGCCCCTTGTTCTCCAAGTAGTAGACCTATGGTGCTCCCAGTGGGTGTGGGGGTACATAAATGACCCCATGGGTCTCCATATGAGTCGAGGATGCCTGTAGATCCTCTGCAAGGGCTCGAGTGATGGAATGAACACTGCCATGACATCGTACAAGTATTGGGACACCTGCCAAGAGTGTGGGGCTCTTGTGGGGCCTCTTGGGTATAGTTTACCAAGCACATCATCATCATCCCAAAAGTGGATCTCTTGTAGTCTCTGAACATCGATGGGGATCCGTGAGTTTGGAGGCCCATGGGTCTAGTACTGGAATAGTAATCTAGTACTGTCTACGGCTTTGGAGGCCCATGGCTCTCTACACACATCCTATATATGCCAATGTATCCCTTTGGGGGTTAGGACCCCATATAGGGAGACCAAACGCAAATGAAAACCACCTGCAATCCTGTATAAGATGCAATGCGTCCCCTAGCCTTCCAGTACAACCAGTCATTAGAATAATCGTGCAAAATAGTTTACAAACCATGGATAACAAGATGGGAGCTTCACAATGGCATGCCCTTCCATAGTGGGCTTTGGCATGTGTTAGTGCCAGGAAGCCTCAAAATTATCTTCCAGGTTGGAAGATGAGTTTGCGTGTTTGTCAAGTTCAACATCATCTGGTCTTTGGTACATTGATAGTGGAGCTTCAATGCATATGATAGGAGTTCGAGAATAATTCTCTAGCTATCAAGAAGAGAAGATGGACTTCTAGATCACTATGGCCAACAGAACAAAATGTACTCCAGTAGGGAGAGGCACCATAGATTTTCAGACGGAAGCAGGAACCAACACCAATGCTACTAATGTACTGCATGTGCCAGGATTAGGTATGAACCTAATTTTAGTGTACCAGTAACATGACAAGGGATACAATGTATACTTCGTAGGAAAGAAAGTGTATGTCAAGCACCCTAGTTGGAAGAATGTAAGGCAGATTGGAGCTTAGAGCAACAGGTAATATAGGTTGCAGATCGATTCTCCAATGGCACTAATAGGCAGTGACAATAGTAGTGGGAAGGAGTTGAACAAACTATGGCACAGGAGGATGGGAAATTTACACCTTGGAGCACTAAGGATGCTCAGAGAAACTGTAACAAGGGTTCTAGTTCTTAGCGCAAAGCACGATGATGTGTGTAGAGGTTGCATACTTAGGAAGGATGCAAAGGCAACGTTTCGTAGAAGTGACAGTAGAGAAAATGGCGTGTTGGGACTGATACACTCAGATATTTGCGTCCCTATGTCCACCAGAGCTCTTAGCGGTGGTGAGTATTTCGTCACCTTTATTGATGACCACTCTAGGAAAACCTAGATCTATTTATCAAACAACAAGGATGAGGTCTTTAATCGATTCAGAGAGTTCAAGGCTCTCGTAGAAAACACGACAGGGAAAACGATCAAGTTACTGCGTTCAGATAATGGTGGAGAATACACAAATAAATACTTCATAGATTTCCACGCGATGGAGGGTATCAAACGAGAGTGGACAACTCCATATAATCCACAGTAGAATGGGGTAGTGGAGAGGAAGAACAAAACAATAGTCGGGGCTGCAATGGCTATGCAGAGAGGAAGAATAGAACAATAGTCGGGGCTGCGTATGACCAAGATTTTCCTAGATTTTTATGGGTAGAGGCATGTAACAAAACTATGTACATTCAAAACAAAAATCCTGGCAGAGAATTGGGGAAGAAAACGCTAGAAGGGGTCTTCACAGGGAAGAGGCCAGAAGTAAGTTATTTGAGGATATTCGGGAGTGTGGCTTATTGCCACATTCTAGATGAGAAGCATAGTAAGTTGGATCAGACTACAGAGAAGGGGTACCTCGTAGGGTATAGCGAGACCTCAAAGGGATACATGATCTACATTTTTAGCAGCAGGAATATTGTAGTAAGGCAAGATGTAAAGTTCATGGAATACAAAGCTTTTAGAAGATCTCGAGAGATGCCTGCAGGTGATCAGTCATTAGATGTTCCATTAGTCCAACAACAACAGGGACAACAGGGAGGACAAGCAGGAGGACAGTCACAGGGATCAAGTACAGTGACCAGTAACAGTGTCTCCTGAGGAGTAGGAGATCCAGGGAGTTCTCAACAGATGGAAGAACAGGAACAAGAGGAGGAACTGATTGAGCCTACCACCATATGTGGTAGGACCAGTAGGGAAGTATGTCAGACTTTGAGGGACACAGAGGAGTTTGTCGGAGCTCCTAGAACCTACAAGAGGTAGTGCAGGCAGCCTGACAGATACCAAGCCTTGGTAGCTCAGGTTGAAGAACCCTCTAGTTTTCAGGAAGCCGCACAACATCAAGTGTGGGTGCATGCCATGGTAGAAGAATACAGTTCTATCATGACTAATGATGTTTGGGAGGTAGTGCCTAGACCAGAGGATAGATCAGTTGTAGGTTCTAGATGGATCTACAAGATCAAGTACGTTGCAGATAGCAGTGGAGAGAAATACAAGGCTAGATTTGTGGCAAAGGGGTATGCACAAAAAGAAGGGATAAACTATGAGGAGACCTTCACCCAAGTTTCCAGATATACCTCCATCAGATCAGTTATATCCCTAGTAGGGCAGATGGGATGGGAGATTCACCAGATGGACTTCAAGACATCATTCCTGAACGGGGTGATAGAAGAGGAGGTGTGTATCGAGCAACAACCTGAAGGCTTTGAGACTCATGAGAAGTGAACCAATGTATGCTGGTTGAAGAAATAAAGCACCCAGAGCATGGTATGGTTGAATTGATAGTTATTTGTAGCAGTTGGGATTCATCAAGAGTGATGCAGATCCCAATCTCTATTATTTGATGGTGGAGAATAATCTCTCATTATGGTTTTGTATGTTGATGACTTGTTTTTAACAGGATCATTAGGGCTCATAAAGGATTGAAAAAGAAACCTTGAAACAGAGTTCGACATGAAGGATATGGGGTTGATGAATTATTTTCTAGGATTGGAAGTATGGCAGAAGAATGGGGAGATCATCCTTGGACAAGGGAGATATGCTACAGATATTCTGAAGAGATTCAGAATGTATGATTGCTGACCCATGGCAATGCCTATGATCACCAATTGGAAGAAGATAGATGCATTAGGGGACAAGGAAGTCGAACCTGTGAAAATTTCCACTTGAAATCCTAATTCATTATCTGATATTATTTCTTCTACTTATTATTCAAAAACAAGTTATTTGCAGAAATCTCTTAAGTAAATATTGCAATAAATTAAAATGAAAACTTCACAATTACTGAGCAAATCAACAAGGAAATACTTGCACAAGTATGACAGATATTTCAGGCAATTTTCCCCAGAAAAAAAAAATGTGGGAAAACCGGTGCAACAGATGAGGTTTTCTATTATTCTTCAAAAAATTCTTCTTGTAAAATTTACAATCGGCAGTAACGAATAGAAATTTTCTATGATAACACTGGAGAAATTCCTCACAATTTTTCTGATGAGAAATGACCCCGAAATGACTCTCCTGGGTGTTGAGATTTTGGGGTAGCATCGGGTGTGCTCTAGCTCCGAAACCTTGTGGAGGGGCTAAGACACACGAGATCTTGGAAACCCATAAAGCATTTGGAGAAATTTCATCTGGTGTTGAAGTTATTCTAATAATTAATTTTTTTAATGAGGACCCTAAATCTAACTTAGGAAACTAAAAAATTAAAGTGAATTAATTAAACACATGTGATGAAATGTTCTAAGTGATGTGGATCAAGTAGTATTTTAATCTTGAGCTGTCAATTAGAGGTTAGATCACGACCGTTGGTTTTTCAACGACAAAAGTATAAGAGCAAGGCTTGGGGTCAGTTGGAAACACACACACATTGAAGCTAAGTCGAATTTCTGGGGCGGGGTTTGCTGAGAAATACGAAGCGAGTTTGCAGTGCAGTGAGGGGCAGAGATCGACAAGGGATGATCTGATCCAAGCCCGAGAATACAACAATAGAGGGGCAGCGAGTAACAATCAGCGTAGAACCATCCAGGAGGACGAAGTTCAGCCAACACCATGCAGAGTACTGTGCAGAGCTTGCGTAAGCCTAGCCAGAGTGACACAGTCCTAGCCAATGCAGCACAGCACCAACTGAGGTGATGCAGGCCCAACCAAGGCAGCGCAACACCGGTCGGGGTGATGCAGGCCCAATCAGGGCTGCGCAAAGGCAACACAGCACTAGTCAGGGTGATGCAGTGGGGATGCTGGCCAGTGAGGACTGATGTAGAGGATGCAGATGCAATGCTAAGGGTTTTAGTGGGTCAGAAAGGGCTTGTGATCTGTAAATCCCATTTGAGGGTGTGATACAACCATATTTTCTGTCTCTGAGTGAATGGTACTAACTGTTGTGTAATTTCTCTGTAGGGCCAACCATTTCTAGTGCCCAGAATGTTGTATTTAGATTTTGCATGATAATAAAAACGCTCTAGAGCTGCTCCATCGCTTTTCCCGCATTGGGTTTTTCCGGGGACATTTTTCCGAAAAATTATGTGTAAGATTGTCACATGTGTGTATTGTTTAGTAAATGAGCTATAGATGTGTAGGTTGCAGTTTGTGTCTGATTTAATGTTTTTCTTAATATTTTAGTTAAATAAATTGTTAAGTAAATTAAACAAGTAGGTGAAGTAGATTTAGATACGGCAGTAGGGTTTCTGTTTTGAAGCTTTCACATGGTATCAGAGCATTGTAGATCAAGCTGATCCACCAGCAGAGTGGTTGAATAAAATTGATGCAGAGAAGGCAGCTGAAGCAGCAGAGTTTCAGCAAGGGAAACACAACACTAGGAGGGATGCAACCCATCCAGGTTGATGCAGAGGTCATGCAGACGCTGACGCAGAGCCATCTGAGTGATGCAGAGGAAGCGCAGAGCCTTCCAGAGTGATGCAGGAGCAGCCTGAGCTTCACAGTCATTGCACAGAGGCTATGCTGAGCCAGTCTGCTCACGTAGAGGCTAGCCAGAGGGACGCAGTCCGTGTGGAGGTTATTGTGCAGATTTGTTGAATTCTGGAAGCAGAGATTTGATCTTCAAAGGTTGCTGGTGTGGCACAGGTTCTGTCGGTGCAGAACAATGCTTAGTAAAGGTGACAAGAGCAGGAAGAGAACAGTCGCTTAGCAAATGTGAGATTCGATAAGGAGGGTGATCATAAAGGATTGATTCAGTTGTTTTTGGCGGAGGATTTCCAGGAGGGAAATCAGTTGTCAGAGGGAGCAGCTACTATAGAGGGTTTCTATCGCCAAGAAACCCAGATCCAATTTTCTGTTGAGTTTTTCAGCAGGAAGAGGGAGAGGAGTATTTGTTCCGACAGATTTGAGTAGAGATGGTTTCTCATGGACTAAGAGATCAGGATAGGTTGGACAGTGTGTCCAACTTCGTTATCAGGAGGGCCAGTATCTGACAGTCCTGGATGAGTACGACATCAAGGACCATGCTGAAAATGTCCTAGTTGTGTCTACCGATGCAGATCCCCTGAAGAAATTCAAAGAGAATCAGACACGGGCTAAGAGCTTGATCATGGATGGAGTCAAGGATCATGTGGTTCCACATATTGCCGGGAAGAACACAACAAATGAAATGTGGACAAATTTGGACATGATGTATCAAGGAAACTTCGTCTAGAGGAAGATGCTTTTGGAGAATCAGATGCGGATGTCCCAGATGTAGAAGGGTGAGGAATTTGATCCCTTTCTCTTTAGACTTCAGACTATCCGGGATCAACTGATTGCCGTGGGTACGACTCCGGATGAGGGGCTCTTGGTGAGGACTGCCCTAAATGAAGTCACCCATGAATGGGAAATGTTTGTCTTAAGCATTTTGGGCAGGGTAGCGTTACCATCCTCGGCAGACATGTGGGAAATCCTCCGTCAGGAGGAAATTAGGAGGTTTACCAAGAGGCAAAGCAACAACAACAGTACAGTCAAAGTAAAGAAAGAGGAGGAGGAGGATGAAACCCTTGCATCAAAGGGATAGAGGTAGTAAGGGAAGAAGAAGAGGGACCTATCCAAGGTCCGGTGCTTTAATTGTGGTGAACTTGGACACTTTGCTAACAATTGTCCTAAGAAGAAGGACAAGGGATCTTCTGAATCCAAGGCAGTAGAAACAAAAGGGGACGATGGTAGTGACGATGACGTAGCCATGAGTGCTCATGAACCATGAAAGTGGGGCAATATTGATTTGTAGAGCAGCTACAGATGGAGGCAGGATCGTGGAGGTGTCCAAACTCTTGGATCACATACGAGCTACTGGAGCCTTAAGACAATAGCGGGACAACTGGAGCAGTGGGTGCAAAATATCACAATGAAGCAGAGGGAAGATCAAGGACGCTGTAGATGGGAGCAACGCAGTGCAGAGGCAACAACAACATAGAAGAAACAATGCAGAGGTTGATGGGACTTCAACAACATAGAGGGGCAGTGGTTATGCAATGTAGAGTAGCAACAACGCAGTGGCTTCAGGGAGACAATGTAGCACAGTAGCCAAGGGAGCTTTAGTGATGAGTAGCAGCCCAATTGACTTGTCTGTCAGAGATTGGGTGATGGTCCTTCAATTGCTTACTTCTCAGCAACTGAGTTGCAGTGCAGCAGTTAGCAGTGGCAGTGCTATGGGCAGCGTGATGCAGCAAATGGAGAGGGAGCTGCAGTACAGATGTAGGACTGTCAGTGGCAGTGACATGGGCAGAAGTACAGAGAGTAGCAGCGCCGTGGATGGAGGGTAGCAGGCCAAGCATCAGTAGCGTAGAGACCGATGCCAAGGTCAGGCAATACTTCAATGTGGGTGTATTGCTAGAGCACACTCTTCTCTAAGAGGGAGTGTTGAGATTTTGGGGTAGCATCAGGTGTGCTATAACTCTGAAACCTTGTGGAGGGGCTAAGACACATGAGATCTCCAAAACCCAGAAAGCGTTTGGAGAAATTTCATCTGGTGTTGAAGTTATTCTAATAATTAATTTTTTAATGAGGACCCTAAATCTAACTTAGGAAATTAGAAAAATTAAAGTGAATTAATTAAACACATGTGATGAAATGTTCTAAGTGATGTGGATCAAGCAGTGTTTTAATCTGAGCCGTCAATTAGAGATTAGATCACGACCGTTGGTTTTCCAACGAGAAAAGTATAAGAGAAAGGCTTGGGGTTAGTTGGAGACACACACACACACTGGCAGAGCACTGAAGCTATGTCGAATTTCTGGGGCGGGGTTTGCTGAGAAATTCGAAGCAAGTTTGCAGTGTAGTGAGGGGTAGAGATCGGCAAGGGATGATCTGATCGAAGGCCGAGAATATATTAGTAGAGTGGTAGTGAATACCAGTCAGCGTAGAGCCAACTCGGAGGATGTAGTTCAACCAACACCACGCAGAGTACTGCGCAGAGGCTGCGTAAGCCTAGCCAGGGTGACACAGACCCAACCAGCATAGCACCATCCAGGGTGACACAGTCCTAACCAGGGCAGCGCAGAGGCAGTGCAGTACGAGTCAGGGAGACGCAGTGGGGATGCTGGCCAGTGAGGGCTGATGCAGAGGCTGCAAAGGCAGCGTTGAGGGTTCCAGTGGGCCAGAAAGGTTTCATGATTTGTAAATCCCGTTTGAGGGTGTGATACAACCATATTTTCTGTCTCCGAGTGAAAGGTAATAACTCTCGTGTAATTTCTCTATAGGGCCAACCATTTTTAGTGCCCAAAATGTTGTATTTATATTCTACATAATAATAAAAACCCTCTAGAGCCGCTGCACCGGTTTTCCCGCATTGGGTTTTTTCGAGGACATTTGTTCGAAAAATCGTGTGTAATCTTGTCACATGTATGTATTGTTCAGTAAATGAGATGTAGATGTGTAGGCTGTAGTTTGTGTCCGCTTTAATGTTTTTCTGAATATTTCAGTTAAAAAAATTGTTAAGTAAGTTAACCGTTTGAGGGTGTGATACAACCATATTTTCTGTCTCTTAGTGAAAGGTACTAACTGCCGTATAATTTATCTGTAGGGCCAACCATTTTTGGTGCCTAGAATGTTGTATTTTGATTCTGCATAATAATAAAAACCCTCTAGAGCCGCCGCACTGGTTTTCCCGCATTGGGTTTTTCCGGGGACATTTGTTCGAAAAATCGTGTGTAATCTTGTCACATGTGTTCATTGTTTGGTAAATGATCTATAGATGTGTAGGCTGCAGTTTGTGTCCGCTTTAATGTTTTTTTGAATATTTTAGATAAATAAACTGTTAAGTAAATTAAACAAGTAGGCGAAGTAGATCTAGATACTGCAGTAGGGTTTTTGTTTTGAAACTTTCACACTGGGCCTCCTGCGTCACCCCTACGCAGGCTCTGTGTGAGGATTGTGCAGATCTGCGTCAGCTCTGCGCTGTCCCTTCCAGCCACCATGCTTTCCCTTCTTGCCACTACGTCACCTGCTCCTATACCCTGGATTGATGTTGAGCCCTCTCTATCTCTCCTCCACCTACAACTCTCCCTCTGGATCAATTTTTCTCTTGCCGAAATTCAACCACTGAGAAAATCGATTTTACTTGGGCAACTGAGTATCTACACTAGTGTATCTTCCAAATGAACCTCAAGTCTTCTTTTATAATCTTCTCGATGAGATATCAACAACTGAGATTAAATTTCTAATCAATGGCTAAGATCATAACTTGACTTGATCTGTGTTTTCTAGAAGATTCACACTCTGTTTTATTAATTCCCTTTATTTATTTAATTTCCCTAAGTTTAGACTCTTAGGGTCACCATTAAAATAATTAATTATTTTAATAAAACATGTTCCCAATGGAATTTTTACAAACGATTTCTGGCTTCTGTCGAATACATGTGTCTAAGCCTCCTCACGAAATTTGAGACTTAGAGCACTTCCAATGCTACCCAAAATCGACACTCCCTCTTAGAGAGGAAAGTGCTCTAACAATATGCCTACTGCATACTGTCCTGATCGTAAAGAATCCTTTGCGCTATTGACATCTGACAACCGGTTTGTTAATCACTACGCTGCTGCTACTACTGTACTGTTTCCCATGACATTGCCACTACCATTGTTGCATTTGTACTACAACTCCCTCTTAAGTGCCGCTTCATCTGTTACTGGAACGGATTCTCAATCATCCCCATATTTTCCCTGAAATAAACAAACTTTTTTCTCCCTAGGGCCTTGGTGAGAATGTCTGCTACCTGTTCTCCTGTGGGAATGTACTGCAACTGTACTGCTCCCCGCTGAACACAGTCTCTAATAAAATGACTCCTGATGTTGATGTGTTTCGACCGATCATGAAAAACTAGATTCTCAGGGAGCTTGATGCAACTTTTATTATCACATGGAATACTGGTCGCCTCTATCTTCCTTCTGAATAAATTCACTAGTAGTTTTCTAAGCCATATGGCTTCACACGAAGCTGTGCTGGCTGCCATATACTCTACTTCAGCTGTGCTCAGTGCTTGTAATGACCCAACCCGAATTATATGGAACGTAGAAATATTAGCATGCATATGAGACCTGCATATGATAGCTACATATGCATGTATCACGTTTACTACACTAGTACATGCACTAATCAATTATAAAAAATTCTCAGTATAGAGTAATGAGTGAATTATTGAAAGTATTGAGTAAATACCTAACTCACCAGAATATAACGAATGTATTGTAAAGTAAAAGTTATACCTACCACTATCATAATATAAACCAATATTTTGTTCAAAGGAAAGTAAAAACATTGACTTATGCAAATAAATGATGATATTTTAAATTCAAGATATTTAATAAATCCAAGATATTTATTAAATAATAATATTTTAATAAATCTAAGATATTTTAGAAATCCAATATATTTATTAAATAATAATATTTTAATAAATCCAAGATATTTATTAAATAATAATATTTTTAAAAATCTAATATATTTTAGAAATCCAAGATATCTACTAAAAGGAGGATATTTTAATAAATATCTTAGGGGATTTGTCTATAAAAGGAGAAGGGAGGGGGGCCGGGGGGTGACTTGATGGGCATGGGTGAGTGAGGTGGGAAAACTAACCCGGATGCTGTCAGAGGAGTTCTAACTATGGGAGACCTGAGCAATGAGTTCTAACAGAGTCATAGAATGATCTTGATTGTTATTGGAGTTTTGGGCACGGGGGCTAGAAGACTTGTCTTCTGGATCTGGGGACTGGAGAGGTTGACCCCAGATATGCTGGGAGGAAAATGGTGGGTTGGTAATGGGAGCTGGAGCCATGGCAGATCAGGAACATCTTCAAACATTGTTCCAGGTAAGTATTAAATAGTCAATTGTTATATCATTTGCTTCAAAAATCCCACTCTGGATTGTGTAGTACAAATTTGGTTAATCATTTTAATTGTGAAATTGAGGACCTTACACATGGTATTAGAGCTTTAAAATCTTCCAGACCTTATAGGCCCTACACAAGTTGTAATCCCTCTTTTTTTGGTCCGACTATTCTGACTATTCTATAGGACTATGGTGTGAAAATTTCATCAAATAAATAACTTGGGTTGAATTGTGTTTGAATAGTTTTCTCGAAATTAAATTTTGTGTGAAATACGAGAATGAATAAAATTATAAGTACAATCATTGTGAATCTGTACTTCTAATAATCTCAACAGTGGTGTTAATATCTCTGCGGACTCAATATCCTACAAGTTTAATTGAGTAAGTATTCAATTCAGATTGTATAATCAAAGATTACTTGTATTTGGCATATATATATATATATATATATAGGTATGGTTAACACGACCATTGACAGTAACCTGTTCCTGTACGTGAATTTTCAAGATTCAATTACCATATAACATTGAAGAATGTGTGTATTAGTTGAGCTATGCCTTCCAAAGAAAGGCTTTCTCTCTCTACTTGTTCTGCCCATTACGGAAATAGTACGCCATAATTACATGTTGTAAGGCAACCAAGTACAAATATTTCCACCGTCTTGCTTCAATTTGGGTTTCATTCACCCACAACTGAAATAATTTTTATATGTATGAAATATATTTGTTTCCCATTTGCAATGGCGATCAATAAAATCATTCTGAGAATCTTTTAGACATTGAATCGAACAGAGTTGAGTCTATACTTTCGTTTAGAATGTTGTGACTATAGAATAAAGGAACCCAAATGCGGGATGCTTCATTTCATTCATTAAAATTTATAAAACCCTCCTAATTTCATTAAAATTTATAAAAACCTCCATCTTATAAATAAAATTGATAACTTTACATCATCCCTTCCGCCTTCTCAAATTGGTAGCAATTTGTTCATTTGGGTGCAGCGTTAGACATGCCCAACGATGGAGCTAATTGGGGCGACGAGAGTTCATCAATACAAATTTCTCCAGGACGGCCGCGAAACCAGTAACTATTCATTTAAATCGGTTATAGTAAAATCAAAACTTGGTTAAATTCGTTCTATGATCAATTGTGTTTGTAAATTTTAATCCATTTCTAACAAGATCAAAATTTCTTTAAAATGTATTTTTGCTCTTAATGGTGAAATTTTGTGCTCCTAAAAATTTGGGGGTTTCACATGCCTTTGACTTGTCACCTGCCATTGTCGTCTACCGCCTGACACATTCCGTGTTCCAAAGTCCGTAGATGAACGCGATGAGCAACTGTGAAAATGGAGTACAAGCAGAAACATGGTATCAGCGGGCCATTGCAGTCCATTTTTTTTCCTTCGCGGAAAATACCAGCGTTGTAAAGCAACAGAACCTCAGAATATTGAATACGCGAATTTTTGAAATTTTTGTGGCATTCGATTTGATGAGGGCTGGTATATGCTTCTATTATATATATAAATCAGTGGATGGTTCTCTGGTAGAAAATTTATATGGTGCGAAATGAAACAAAATTCAAAGGAGAAATTTCATGGTTTCAATTTGATACAAGATGAAAATGAGTAATTTAATTACCCTCCTCGAGACGATGGCCAGCCCCAATATGCTAGCTCGGGCAGTGGCGAGAATCACATCACTGATGATGACAATCCCAGCTGGGGCGGTGGTTATAAATTTTTCCCACATCCAATTCAAGAGGAGGCCCAAGGCTAGCCTAAATATGCAGGAATCAATGACTATGACCAGGAGAACACCTGAGTAGAATAATAAAATATAATAAATTTCTTCCAGGGAACGATTGTATTATTTAAATATTTTTTTTAATGGGATATTACTTTGGTTTTGTTGTTTATATGAGTCCTCACAGTTGGGAAATTATTTTTTATTTTAAACCTTGTTATTATATATTTTTAAGGAATTCAGCAAAGTTGAGGCTTCATAAAGGTTCTTATCAAAGTGATAAAACTTATAAAATGAAAATCCCAAAACTATTTAGTTATATCTATAGAGAAGTGGAGATATATATATATATATATATATATATATATATAGTGGAGAATCAAATGGGATGGATGTTAAAAAATAAATAAATAAATAAATATTGTGAACACCATATTATGTAAAAACCTATAATATCCACACATGAAAAGCGTAAATAGTATAAGGCCATTTGTGCCTTGTATCATTAAAAATGAAATGCTAGAATCTGTTATAGGAAATTGTGTTGATATTTTGTTGTGTGCGTTAGATTGCACATCATATTAAATATATAAATACACTTAAGTTTAAAATGTGCCCTAGGTTAAGTTATAAATTAACAATGCAATACCAGTTAAAGTGTTCATTAGATTTTGTGTAAATAGTACTTAAAATTTTAAAGTGTCTATTATATTCTTTTGTATACTTCTTGATCTATACATACTTAATAGACTACTTACCAATTGACTCCTTTCGTAATTACAATTACGACTAGAAAATGTTAGACAAATATTATGAAGCAGTATTATAATCTATGGAGACTCATGCATTTTCTAAGAATTATTACACATAGAACATCATGTATTAGGACAATAAGGTCGCGTTCCTTGACCTCAGTGTCAATAAGAGTTGCATGCAGGTATTAATAGCAGAAAGCTATACTTGCATATGAGCTTGAAATTACGAAATTATATTTATGAATCTAAATTGTACCTCAGATACTTATAGCAATATTTAAATAGCCATCATCAAATATCAAAGGCAATCATAGAATCCATGCAGTAGTCAACAAGAACCAGACAGAACATTAGTCCACCATAGTATAGTCCGCAGGTACTATTAGCAGCATAAAACTCTAAAATATTATTTGATACTGGTGCTACTGATAGTTTCATTTCATCATATGCATTAAATAAATATGGGTTGGCAATCTGTAAACAAAATGATTTCAAACAGGTAGAAATGGCTTCAGGAGAACTTCAGTCCATAGGTTTAAGTGTTGAGGAATACAAAGTTAATCTAGGGGTAAGTTAGACTAGGTTGAAAGTACTATGATGCATGATCACAATGAGAAATAACTTAGTTTCTAACTATTTCTCGAGATCTTGTGTTGATTCTTGGATGTCACCGCCTTATTTTCATAATTATAGCAACAAGCATAATATAACTCTAGGTGTATTACTACGAGTCATCCTTGATAATTTACCCAAAGTATTCATTATTATGTAACATTCAATGACGGGGAAAATGGTTTTTCAACTTAGAATATTGAGATCGAAAAAATAGCACCGAAGGTGAGTAAGTGGAAGTTTCACAAAGCAACATAAGAAGTCAATGACATTAGATTAAAGAGTGAATCTATAATAAAATTGATCAATTATAGGATAATTTATGTGCATGGAAACATCTATAGTCATTTCTCCCTCTAATGGGAGAGTCACATTATAAAATTTTCCTTAAGTGACTAACTATATCCATGGATTATGGACATCGTGGAGTATGATTGGGAAATTCTATCTCGTGATGCCTTAAAACTTGACATGATAAGTAGATTACATTTGATATCTACGTTATTGAATTTATTTATAGGGTCTTACTCAAGTTGGGAAATAGTAACGACATTTCCAAGTGTAATAATTGTATGCATTAACAGAATAAAAGAAAACCATGATGACTAGAGGCGAGAAAACAAAATCAATTTGTAATATGTTCTTTTCAAATTGAAGTAGACATGGAATATTAGGAATATTCGGTATAAGGAAGTGAAGCGATGTTTTTTATCAAGAAGAATTTTCTTAAGGATATAAGCAACATGATTGGTAAGAGTCAAAGAAATGACCTATAAGGAGTTGTGAACACTCCTAAATTGTTAAGAGTAACAAGTGATAAACTGGGAAAATGTTTAAAGGTAAATATTAAGGATAATAATTATACACCGTTAGAAAAGAAGATACATTTGGTGATAAGATGAGGCCTAAGGACTAATGAGAAAATGATTAATGTGAAGAATAAGGAGAGGGTATACCAGTGATGTGTTATGTGTTTGGATTAAATGAGTCAATATAATATAACTGAAACAATGGTTTAAGGAATGATGGTAAAGCTAGTAATATCCTAGCTAGATTTAAGACTCTAAATGGTGGAAATTGCAAGTAAAGAGACTATATCAAAACTGTAACATGATAATAATGTGACTATGCATATCTCGTAAATTGTGAATTTCTTATTAAAAGGAGGCAAATTATATGTTTGTCAACAATTGACATCTTGTTGAGAACATGACACTCTTAGTAGACCAAGTATTATGCAAAGTGAATAATGCATTTTCAAGCAGTGACAATTTCCTTATATGAAAATAAACCTCTCACTAAGGGATATTTAGAGTAGTCAATTAATTCTTCCTCCATCTCCAACATAAACCTAATGATTACCCCTGCAAAACCCTACTCCTTGGCTTCTAGAATTTTAGGCTGAAGATTAGTTGGAATAACATGATAAAGAAGTTAATGTTATTATTATCTCTTTGGATCCAGATTACAGATAAAAGATAATTAGACTTAAAAGACAAATAAATAACAAGAATTAAAAGGTTGGTTGGATCCATATGTAGTTTTGCGTTTTAGAGTTCTTAATTAACATGTATCAAGAAATTAGATCATGCTTCGACTAAACAGTAAGTGTTTTGTGCTTTTGTTTCAATTCATTTCGTTTCTATATATGCAATCATAAAGTTTGGAGCATCCCTCCATTTATATTTAGAGTCTCAACCTGTGACTTTTATAAGGTTAATCGGTTAATATGGTATAGAAAATGATAGCTACACCCTTATTTGTATATCTGTGTTCGATTATTCCAAGTGACATTTATAATTGTGGGTTATATTGATAAGCATTTAAAAACTTATTTTGTATAACCTTATCTTATTTTGGATGGAAACTTAAGACGGTCATTTTGTACTATGACATGGAAGAATATATTTATTTGCTTAAACATTGCTGGTACATGGATACCAATATGAAGAAAGTTTTGCTTAAACATTGTTGGTACCTGGATACTAATATAAATTATGAATTAATTTATGGATATGGAATTTATAATTTTACATATCAACATAAATGATGAGATGGAAATAAAAGAGTGATTACACTTGATTATTCGAGGTGAAAATGAAATTACAGACCTATTGGATAAACATAACCAGGTATGTTATATGAACTCAAGGATCAATATCGTAGATAGCAACATATTTGGAATGTGTAGAAATTGTTATGTAAGTAACAATTTGCTTTGAACATATTTATACATATGTTATAATTTTTGGACAAGTGTTTACATCACAGATGATATTGTTACCAAACTAGCCGCGTGATGACAAAACTCCAAGAACAATTGAGATTCATTGAGGCTTCATGATAGGGTGTTAACCCCGATCATACTAGGAGGGGTGGAGGTGTTGCCCACCATTTATCCTCCAAAACCTGGAGTCATGGGAGGGTTGTGCAAGTCACGCTCCCTTAGACGTGTAATGATGACTTTCGTATGCCTACTGGTAAATCAGGTCGACGTAATCGACGCTGAAACCCTTAAGGTCTATGAATGGTTGGATCAGTAAAACTGATGCCATGGCATATTCCTATAGAGGACGGATAGGATGGGAGCGGAAGAGATTAGGAAGGATAGGATGATTCTAGAATAGCTTGGGAACTCTGTTGGGGCAAGAAGTGACTACTAAAATTTGTAAACCAATAAATGATCAAAACATAAATTTTAAAATGTTCTCACACATTAAATGAAAATTCAATTATGGTATCCCACCCTTATATGATTATACTAATCACTTAAATAATTAATGATATACGACATAAAACTTAACTTTGGGATGAAGTTTTCTAAAGGAGGGGTGTGTATGTAATGACCCAACTCGTATTATATGGAACATAGAAATATTAGCATGCATATGAGACCTGCATATGATAGCTACATATGCATGTATCACGTGTACTGCACTAATACATGCACTAATCAATTATAAAAAAAAATTCAGTATAGAGTAATGAATTAATTATTGAAAGTATTGAGTAAATTCCTAACTCACCAGAATATAATGAATATATTGTAAAGTAAAAGTTATACCTACCACTATCATAATATAAACCAATATTTTGTTTAAAGGAAAGTAAAAGCATTGACTTATGCAAATAAATGATGATATTTTAAATTCATGATATTTAATAAATCCAAGATATTTATTAAATAATAATATTTTAATAAATCTAAGATATTTTATAAATCCAAGATATTTATTAAATAATAATATTTTAATAAATCATTGATATTTTATAAATCCAAGATATTTATTAAAAGGAGGATATTTTAATAAATATCTTAGGGGATTTGTGTATAAAAGGAGAAGGGGGGGGAGGGGGGTGGCGGGGGAACTTGATGGGCATGGGTGTGTGAGGTGGGAAAACTGACCTGGATGCTATCAGAGGAGTTCTAACTACGGGAGACCTGAGCAGTGAGTTCTAACAGAGTCATGGAGTGATCTCGATTGTTATTGGAGTTTTGGGCACGGCAGCCGAAAGACTTGTCTTCTGGATTTGGGGACCGGAGAGGTTGACCCCAGATAGACTGGGAGGAAAATGGCAGCTTGGTAACGGGAGTTGGAGCCATGGAGGATTAGGAACATCTTCAAACACGGTTCCAGGTAAGTATTAAATAGTCAATTGATATATATTCTGCTTCAAAAATCCTACTTTGGATTGTGTAGTATAAATTTGGTTAGTCATTTTAATTGTGAAATTGAGGACCTTATAGTGCTACGGACTTTTGCTTCTTATTGCACCAGGAAATCATACCTGACCCAATGTTGAAGCAGTACCCTGTGGTAGTTTTCTGATCCACCGAACTTCCTGCCCAATCTACCTCTATGAATCCACGTAGAATGATGCCATCACCTTGTGTGTATTTTAATCTATAGCCGACTATTCCTCGGATATATCAGAGAACGTGCTTAGCTGCTGCCCAATATGCCCTTTTTGGCTCTACCGTGAACTGACTGAGAGAATTAACAACGTAGCAAATGTCTAGCCTGGTGTTGGCCAAATACATGAGAGATCCTATGAGCTGTCTGTATAAGGCGGGGTCCACTTCTTTATCTTTAGATGCATCAATTTTCTTCCAATTGGTGATCATTGGAGTAGCCATGGGTATAAAATCATGCATTCTAAATATCTTTAGAATATCTGTAGTGTATCTTCCTTTCCCAAGGAAGATTTCTCCCTTCTGCTTCTAAACTTCCAATCCCAAAAGATAGTGCATCAGCCCCAAATCCTTATGTCGAATTCCTCTGCCAGGTTCGTCTTGCAGTCTTTGATGAATCTAGA
The DNA here is from genome assembly GCA_034641835.2 of Pinus albicaulis. Taxonomy (NCBI): domain Eukaryota; kingdom Viridiplantae; phylum Streptophyta; class Pinopsida; order Pinales; family Pinaceae; genus Pinus; species Pinus albicaulis. Next base: position 82,961 of record JAXQQM020083839.1, read on the forward strand.
TGATCCTGTCAGAAATAGATCATCTACATGCAATACCAAAATCAGAGGCTCATTCTCTACTATGAGATACTAGAGATTGGGATCAATGTCACTCTTGACAAATCCCATTCGCTGCAAGTATCCGTCAATTCGACCATACCATGCTCTAGGTGCCTGTTTGAGTCCATGCAGGGCTTTCTTCAACCTACATACATGAGTTTTCTTCTGATGTGTTTCGAAGCCTTCCGACTGTTCAATGTAAACCTCTTTTTCTATCACCCCATTCAAAATGTTGTCTTGACATCCATCTGGTGAATCTCCCATCCCATCTGGCTATAGGGGCGAATGTTTCTTCATAGTCTATCCCTTCTTTCTGAGCATATCCCTTAGCCACAGACCTAGCCTTGTACTTCTCTACTTTTCCGTCTGCAACATACTTAATCTTGTAGATCCACCTGGAACCTACAACTGATCTGTCTTGAACTCTTGGTACGACTTCCCAGACATTATTGGTCATGATAGAGTTGTACTCCTCTACCATAGCATCTACCTAGACTTGATGTTGAATGGCTTCTAGAAAGCCAGAGGGCTCAACAACTTGTGCTACCAGAGTTTGGTATCTGTTAGGCTGTCTACGTTGCCTTTTCTCGGTTCTAGGGGCCCCAACAAACTCCTCTGAGTCCCTCAACTTCTGTCATACTTCTCTGTTGATTCTGCCACTAGTAGTGGGTGTCTCAATTAGCTCTTCTTCCCGCTGTCCCATCTGCTACAAACTATCTGGATTTTCTTCTCTTGAAGAAATACTAGTACTGGTCATAGTGCTAGGTCCTGATGGCTGTCCATTTGCTGGTCCTTATCCTAGCTACCACTGGACAAGAGGTTCATCTTCAGACTGTTCTTTGGTAGACATTTCACGAGATTTTCTGAAGGTTTGATCTTCCATGACTTCACATCCCTCCTTACTACAACTTTCCTATTACCCGGAATGTAGATTCTATATGCCTTTAATGTCTCGCTATATCCTACGAGATACCCTTTCTCAGCAGTATGATCTAGTTTGCTCTGTTTCTTGTTTGGAACCTAGAAATATGGCAAACTCCCGAAAATACTGAGGTGGCTTACCTCCGGCTTCATCCCTGTGAAGACACTCTCGGGCGTTGTCTTGCCCAATGCTCTGTGAGGGGTCTTGTTCTGAATATATACAGCTGTGCTGCATGCTTATGCCCACATAAATCTAGGTAGATCTTGGTCATACAACATTGCCTTTGCTGCCCCAACAATAGTCTCTTTCTTCCGTTCTACAACTCCATTCTGCTCCTGATTGTAAGGAGTGGTCCATTCTCTTCTGATGCCCTCCCTTGTGCAGAAATATGTGAATTCCTTATCAGTATATTCACCATCGTTGTCTAAGTGCAATACTTTGATTTTCTTCCCCGTCAGATTTTCTACCAGAGCTTTAAATTCTCTGAACCTATCAAAGACCTCATCCTTGGTCTTTAGGAAGTAAATCCAAGTTTTCCTTGAATGGTCATGTATGAAAGTGACAAAATATTCACTTCCACCAAGAGCTCTAGTGGACATCGGTCTACATATATATATGAGTGTATTAGTCCCAATACACTCTTTGCCCTATTGTTGCTCCTGGAATACGCTGCCTTAGCGTATTTTCCTGGAACACACCCTCTGCATACGCCATCATGTCTGGTACTAAGAACCAAAACTCCTATAATTGTTTCTCTGAGCATTCTCAGAGCTCCATGGTTTAGATTCCCCATTCATCTATGCCATAGTTCATTCAGATTTGACTCACCGCTTAGATTGCTGCCTACCAGTGCCATTGGAGACTCAAGCTGCAACTTGTATAGTCTGTTGCTTCGAGTCCCAATTTGAGCCTTCTTCTTCCATCTTGGATGTTTGACATATACCTTTCTTCCGATAAAGTATATGTCGTATCCCTTGTCTTGCAATTAAGACACTGAAAGTAAATTCATTCCCATACCTCGCACATGCAGCACATTAGTGGCTCAGAGACTCTCTCCTGCCTCTGTTTGAAAAGCTATGGTCCTTTTTGTGAAAATTTCTAAACCTAAGTTACAGAAACCCGACTGGTGTTTTCTGATTTGCTTCTCTTACTTGTTCGATTTAATTAACAAGTTATTTTTCTGAACTATTCAGCAAAAAATTCAAAGTAAATACTACTGCAACCTACACATACATACAAATCATTTACTGAAGCATAACGCACACATGACAAAGGACACATAATTTTTTTGACAATGTCCCCGGAAAAACCTAATGCGGGAAAACCGGTGCAGCGGCTTTTAGACAATGTCCCTTTGCCAATTTTCCCCTTGTTGCACTGCAAGCTCACTCAAAAATTCTCAGCAAACCGCTCCCCAAAATTTCGACTTAGCTCAAGTGCTTCTGCTCTGTGTATCTTCTCCAACTGACCCCAAGCCTTCCTTCAATACTTTTCTTGTTGAAAATTCAACGGCCGGGATCTAGTCTCTAATCAACGAGTAAGATTAGAAAGAATTGATCCAAGTCACTTAGAAAATTCTCACCCACATGTCTAAATTAATTCACTTTAATTATTTAATTTTCCTAAGTTAGACTTAGGGTCTCCATTAAAATAATTAATATTTTGAATAACTTAGGTTTCAGGTGGAATTTCTCCAAACGATTTCTAGCTCTTGGAGATCTCATGTGTTCTAGCCCCTCCACAAAGTTTCGGAGCTAGAGCACATCCGATGCTACCCAAAATCTCAACACCTTTTCTCACAGCGGTACACTTTGTCTTGTTTCCCGTGGTAATTTGGAAATCTAGCCGTTCTTATTGATAGCTAGAGAAATGATCTCTTTCTCCAGTCATATGAGCTGAAGCTTTGCTATCAATGTACCAATCATCTGATGATGCAATGCTTGACAAACAAGCACATTCTTTTTCCAGATTAGAGGCCAACTCTGACAAAACTCGATCTTCCATCTTCTCCTTGCTTTTCCCTTCTCCGGCAGACTTTGCAAAAGGAATGCGTAAGCCCTTTCGAAATGCGATTTGTTGCCAAGGAAGCTCCACGAGTTCCCTTTGGCGTAGACCCTCCTGCTTGCTTGCCTAACCTTGCTCTAATACCATGTGAAAAGTTCAACTTGAAATCCAACTGCATTATCTGATATTATTTCTTCTACTTATTATTCAAAAACATGTTATTTGCAGAAATATCTTCAGTAAATATCGAAATAAATTCAAATGCAGACTTCACAATTACTCAACAAATCAACAAGGAAATACTAGCACAAGTATGACACAAATATTTTGGACAATTCTCCCTGGAAAAACCCAATGTGGGAAAACCGATGCAGCAAATGAGGGTTTCTGTTATTCTTCAACAAATTCTTCTTGTGCAATTTACAATCGGCATTAATGAAGAGAAATACTCTATGATAACACTGGAGAAATTCCTCACAATTTTTCTGATGAGAAATGACCCCAGAATGACTCTCTTGGGCCTCCCGCGTCACCCCTGCACAAGCTCTAAGTGAGGACTGCACAGATCTGTGTCATCTCTGTGCTGTCCCTGCCAGCCACTATGTTGTCCCTTCATGCCACTACGTCAGCTACTCCTGTACCCCAGATTGATGTTGAACGCTCTATGTCTCTCCTCCACCTGCAACTCTCCCTCTGGATTGTTTTTTCTCTTGTCGAACTTCAGCCACTGAGAAAATCTACTTTACTTGGGAAACTGAGTATCTGCGCTGGCGTATCTTCCAAATGACCCTCGAGTCTTCTTTTATAATCTTCTCGATGAGATATCAACGACTGAGATTAAATTTCTAATCAACGGCTAAGATCATAACTTGGCTTGATCCGTGTTTTCTAGAAGATTCACACTCTGTTTTATTAATTCCCTTTAATTATTTAATTTCCCTAAGTTTAGATTTAGGGTCACCATTAAAATAATTAATTATTTTAATAAAACATGTTCTGAGTGGAATTTCCACAAATTATTTCTCAGTTTTTTGGAATACATGTGTCTAAGCCTCCTCATGAAATTTGAGACTTAAAGCACTTTCAATGCTACCAAAAATCAAGGACCCCACCTTGTACAGAAAACTTATTAGGTTTCTCATGTATCTGGTCAACACTAGGCTAGACATTTATTTCGGTGTCAACACCCTTAGTCAGTTCATGGTGGAACTGAAAAGGGTACATTGGGCAGCAGCTAGGCACATTCTTAGATGTGCATGGGATGGTTGGATATAGGTTGAAATATACTCGAGGTGATGAAGTCAGATTGAGCGGATTCACAGATGCAAATTGGGCAGGTAATTCAGTGGACAAGAAAAGTACCTTCGGGTACTGCTTCAATGTTGGATCAGGGATGGTCTCTTGGTGCATTAGGAAGCAGAAGTCAGCAACACTGAGCTCAACAGAAGCTGAATATATGGTAGCCAACACAACTACGTATGAAGCTATATGGGTTAGGAAACTGCTAGTGAGTTTGTTCAGAAAGAATTTGGGAGCGACTAGTCTTTACTATGATAATCAGAGTTGCGTAAAACTTCTTCACAATCCAGTGTTTCATGATAGGTCGAAACACATAGATATCAAATGTCATTTCATTAGAGTCTGTGTTCAACATGGGGCAGTGCAGCAGCAGTGTGTTCCCACAAGAGATCAGGTAGCAGACGTAATCACGAAATCTCTAGGAAGAGATAAGTTCATCCTATTCAGGGAACATATGGGTATGGTAGAGAATATGTTTCAGTACCAGAAACAGAGGGATTCTCAGTTGCAGGAGGAGGAGGTGAGAGGGAGTTGCAATGCATATGTAGTAGTTGGCAGTAGTATGCAGGGTCAGCAACATCACAGATACAACACAAAATTAGAGTTGTGCAGTAGTTGGTGGGTAGTAGAGCCAGACATAAGCAACGTAGCAGGAGATGGTGCAGAATCAGAGTATTGTTATCACGAGGGGGGGGGGGGGAGGGGCGCGCAGTACTAGAGCACATTCCTCGCTAAGAGGGGGTGTTTATTTTTTTAGCATCGAATGTGCTCTAGCCTTGAGATTTTGTAGAGAGGCTAAGACACATGTATTCTCCAAGACCCAAAAAAAGTTTGGGAAAATTCCACCCAGAAGTTACTTAATTAAAATAATTAATCAGTTTTTTAATATTTCCCAAGTCTAAACTTAGGAAATATGATTAATTAAAGGGTATTAATTAAGTCGGGTGTGAATCTTCTAGAAAATGGCATGGATAGATTCCAAGTTAATCTTAGCCATTGATTAAGATCTAATCATGGTCGTTGATGTCTCAATGAGAGATTATAAGAAGGAACTCGATGGGCACTTGGAGTACACACCATCGCAACTACCCAATTGCCCAGGTAGATCGATTTTCTCAATGGCTGAATTTAAGAAAGAGAAAATAGAGAGGGAATTAGCAGCAGTCTGTAAAGTGCAGGATGGATCCAGGAAGAGACACCGTGAGGGGAGACTCAGTTCACAGGTGCACTGCGTAGTCATTGTGTAGAGGGTGACGCAGAGATTTCAACGTATGGGCATAAGGTCCATCCCGGGGTCAGTAAGTTGCCGTGAAGAGTGAGAAATTTATCACTAAATTTCTCTCAGTATTTCTCCTCTGTTTTGTTGTTCGAATTCTTGTACTTGAATTACTGTTGAAGATTAATAAAGAAACCCTCATCTACTCCACCGGTTTTCCCATATTGGGTTTTTCCAGGGATAATTGTCTAAAAATAATTGTGTCAAAATATTTGTGTGTGGGGCATTATTTCTCAAGTTTTCAACATTTATTTTCTTCCTCAGTGTTTATTTTGTGATTTGTGAAAGCTACAATGTATGTGTTTCTATATTTTCCATAGAAAAGTACAAATAATTTGTGTAATTAAATTTAACAATAGAAGAAATATCATCAGTATTGCAACAGGATTTCGGATTCAGAATTTTCACAGTATCTCCAAGCTCCAAAGGGGGTTAACCAAGTACCTTATTAGGTGGTTTCAGCCCTTAAAGGGGATATTATGTCCAAGGTAAATCCCTCTAATGGGGATTGCAAGTGATAAATAAGTGGAATGGAGTAGGGAATGAGAGGGGCAATCTCGGGCCACATATTGGGGCATAGGGGAGACTAGATAAGGGGAAGCTCACAACTGGGTATATAATGTGTAGGAGGGACCAATCGTGGTACATGAGGTGCCCTGACCTTGATTTTTCCACCCTTCTTTATATGCCTTTTTCCTTTTATGAATTTTCTTCATTTAACTGCTCGACGCTCAAAAGATAATAGCATGATGCGTAAGATATAACATTGATTACCTCCTTTAAGGTAGGGTGGTTCATTGCCCTCCAGGATTTGGGACAATCATGGGTTCCTGAATGATAAAGGAGGCTCACCTAGTTCCTATGGAACCAAGGTGATGACCATGGGTTGGGATAGAGCTCATGTATTGGCTTTTGCCCACTTGCTAATTATTTTTGTCCCTACCATCTTTGGCATTTTGTGGTACAATTTCCTGTTAACTGTGGCTAATTATGCTTTTTATTTTTCTTTTAGCGGCTTCAACCTCTGGGGCATCATTCCAAGCCTAACCCAAGGTGGGGGCAAGGGGATAGGGAGGCTGACCTATTTGGACCTAGAATGGAAATGTGGACCCAGGTGGGAGAAATGATGAATGGGGGTATAGTGAGTGGAAAGGGAGTAATAAATGTGGATAAAGGAGCGGGACCACACACCCAAAGTCGAGGTTTCACAAGTAGTACCACCCTAGAACCAAATGGTCAATAAAGGAGATCCCACGCGACTAAGATCCAAGGGTAACACCCAAAAGAGATCAAGGGGACACGAGCACAAACTAAGCCCACTCTTTCTGCCAAATCCCCCTATCAATCCATGCCCAAAAGTATCCATGATGAGTAAACCCAATACTGAATTACCAAACGACAAGTCATACCTTTAGATTCGAGAGGCCCACCTTCAAACATATGATCAATATAGATAGGTCCAATACAGATGGGTGAGGGATCACATGGCTGGCTCAAGTGATGGAGAAATGGCAGAATGAGCTAGATGGAGGCTGCAAGGGGTTGCTGGCAGCCGAATGAGGTCCATCATGGAGAAAAATTTCTCCTAGGGATATCACCCACGAAGTGGTGGGTAAAAGATCTTACAACTTTTAGTAGAGCAATGCAAATCTATTTTTGGTGTATATTTTTTTCACTATACAATTGGTTGTTTATTAATGTGTGGATTTTACTTGGTAGGCTTTGATCTAAGGAATAAGGAATGAGAAGTTAAGGAGAAATCATTTGTATATGAGTGTATTTTGTATATGTTTATGCTATTTCCATCTCTAACTTTTGTGTGATTGATGTTTACTTAGATTTAAATATAAAAAAAAAAAAGTTTGATTTGTTTCCTTTGAGATCATAAGGATATTAGTCATCTAGCGCTAGAGGTTTTAACATAGGCATCTGTAAAGTGTGTTTCAACATTGTTTATGGTGGTGAGACCAAGCCCAAAGATCAAACATTGTTAAAATGAATGGCCATTCCCCTTGGTCATAGGCTATCTTGAAATAAATTTTGATAAACAAGTCATTGAGGTCAAATGATTATGTGTATTCTATGCCTTCCCATGCAAAAATAACATTATCTGGAGTGTATTACCATATATAAACCTTGTCTTGGGTTGATGTGCTTTAGAAGAATATGCTTAATAATGCAAGTGCCTTGGCCAAGATTCTATAGGATATTTTTAGAGTAATGTATTTCTACTTGGTGGTCAACTACAAGTTTCTTGCTTCTAGAATGAACTTGATGAGGTCTTATTTGATTCAAGCTCCAAGAGATTGATTTCGAAGTGCTTCTTTATAAATTTGGATGAGTTTCGATCCAAAAAATTGGCACATGGTCTTATAGGAATTGTAAGTGAATTCATTGAAGCTAGACACCTTATCATTTTCCATTTTGTGTAGGGTTGTGGATGTTAGAAAATCAGAAAGGAAAAAATATTTTCTTATGTTGATAATTACTTGTGATATTATTTTAGTTTTATTATATTCTCTTTATGTTCTTATTTTATCTTATTTTCATCAAAAAATCATCAAAACAAAACATGAAGATCAACGACAGTAGATGTAGGCACTCAGCCAGGGCTAAAACCCCTCTCTAGGGGAAAACTTAGTGAAACTCTTCCACTGATCAAATTGAGATAGACCATGACCTTAGACCTGACCAAAAGACCTTCCTCCTCCACCAAGTCATCCTTCCAATATGATTCAGCAAAATTCAATAGTCTCTTCTTGTCCAACAGCTACAACCCAACAACAATCCAGAATTTTGACCCCTAGCTACTCTAGAATTTCTTCCTGGCAACAATCCAACAACTTTGCACGTGTGAGACAAGGAGAGAGATAATTCGACTTCCTTTTGCTTGACAAAGCCTTCCTCCTTCGCTAGGGTTTTCTTCCTCTTCATTGAACTTCACACCCTTTTTTTGCCTACAACAATTGCAGATCGAACTTGATGAATTGATGCACTGAATGAGGTCGAATTGCTGCCTTTCTACCTTTATATAGTGTTTGTGTGAGGTCAAATTCTCATGATGAGGCCGACTTGGTGGAGGAGACTTGAAATACCTATTTTACATTAAAATAAATTTCTTTCTTAATAGATGAAGCCCAAGAAGGGTCTTTTACATTATGACATGGACAAACACACTTGACATAAACCCTAGAAGCCTACAATGGAGGCATTGACCTAATAACCATTGACTCAAGTATGAAACCCATGCTTTAATAAGTCAATTTCTTTTATAATACAATTTATTTTTCTTTCTTTTGAGAAATACATTACATCATGACTAAAATACAATTATGAAGACTGATACTAGTTACATTTTTAAAAACCCCCTCTAAGTTAGGGAGGTATTCATAATTACATATATACAGAGGTACATGGAACATATCAAAATGATGTATTCTATGAAGAGTTCACAACACACGCAATGCTACAGATTAGATACCTGACTAGGGTACTCTAATCGGGTGGGACTAAGGTGTGTTCCAAGCTTCAACCTCTATAGTGTGAAAATTCCTAAATCTAGAATCCTATTGCAACAACTGGAAAATATTCACCTAATTGTTAATCTTTACTTAACAATTTATTTGCAGTTATCTATGACAAACACTGAATACATCACACTAAAACCTACACAATTATAAACATGTTGCGGAAACAACATACAACACAAGAAAGAAATAAACACACAATTGATACCGTTATTTTTGGATAAATGTCCCCGGAAAAACCCAAAGCGGGAAAACTGGTGCAACAACTAAGGGTTTGTATTATTATGCGGTAGTTTTTGAATACAAATCTTTGGATGCCTTATTGGCTATCCAATACAGAGAATATAATTGGCAGAAATGAAGTTAGAATTAACCTCACACTAGCACTGGCGATTCGACACTGATTCAGCCTCTGAATGGCTAGCACCAAGCTGGCTTTGCGCAGTCACTGCGCTGCCTCTGCGTCACAACTCATAGGGACTACATCACTCCTTTGGCTGATCGATCTGTTGGCTGGATGCTCAGATCTCTGACCCTCCAGTTTCGCACCTCGACTCCCGACACTAGATCTGGACTGATCCTCAGCAAAATTGCGTATCTCCACTCAGGCTCTTCGCTACCTCAGCGTGGCTCTGCGCTGCCCAGTGTGGCTTTGCGCTACCCAGTGTGGGTCTTTGCTGCCTCTCTGGATCTCACTCTACCTTCTCTGCTTTTTATTCAATGCATCAGGAAAACTTCCATCGACCACAATCCCTGCCTCTCACTGCAAGAAATCACTTCGATCTTCCTCCGACAACTGCAACGATGCTCTCTTGAGAATTCAATCTATAGATCTCTCACTCGATATATTCTCCTAGTGCCCATCGAGCTTGTTCTTATAATCTCCTCGTTGAACATTCAACGACCCAGATTAAATCCTAATCAATGGCTCAAATCATCTTGACTCGATCTCTGTCTTTTTCTAGAAGATTCACACCTATTTTAATTAAAACCTTTCAATTATTTTAATTTCCTAAATTTAGATTTATGCATCCATTAAAAATAATTGATTATTTTAATTAAACCTTCTCCGGGTGGAATTTTGTAAAATGATTTCTGGGTCTTGGAGAATGCATATGGCCTAGCCTCCCTGCAAATTCTTGAGGCTAGAGCACATCTGATGCTACAAAAATCAACACTATCTCTTAGTGAGGACTGCGTTGAAGTGATGCAACCTCTTGAAGCAACATTCTGACTTCTGCACCATCCCAGCTACGCTGCTAATGTCTAGCTGTTGCTGCCCACCAACTACTGTGTAGCTCTCTCTGTGCTGCATCTGTGTTGTTGCTGACTCTGCATGTTCCTGTCAACTACTGCATCTGCATTGCAACTCTTTTGTTGCTGCCATTGCAACATCTGCAACTCCATCTCATTTGCTGCTACTGTAACTGAGAGATTTCCATCAATTGAACGAATTGTGTTCAGATTGATGCATCTGTCCACCAAGTTCTGGTTGCTGCTAGCCTTTGCGTTGTCACTGAAGCTTCTACGCTACTGCTAACTCTGCACTGTGCCAACTCTGATCTGCGTTGCTTAGTTCCTAACGCTACTAACCACCGCATCTGTCACTCTGGCACCTGACTTCACCATCTGTCACTAGTCCATCTTGCTAATTCTGCTATGGGTTCCTGTAGCAAGGAATTTATTGTTGATTTTTTAGTAGCATCGGATGTGCTCTAACTCCAAAACTTTGTGGAGGGGCTAGAACACATGAGATCTCCAAGACCCAGAAATCGTTTGGAGAAATTCCATCCGGAGCCTAAGTTATTCAAATCATTAATTATTTTAATGGAGACCCTAAGTCTAACTTAGGGCAATTAAATAATTGAAGTGAATTAATTTAGACATGTGGGTGAGAATGTTCTAAGTGACAAGGATCAAGTCTTTTCTAATCTTAGTCGTCGATTAGAGATTAGATCATGGCCGTTGATTGTTCAACGAGAAAATTATTAACAGAAGACTTGGGGTCAGTTGGAGAATACACAAATAGTGGTAGCACTTGAGCTAAGTCGAAATTTTGGGGCACGGTTTGCTGAGAATTTTTGAGTGAGCTTGCAGTGCAGTGAGGGGCAGATTGGCAAAGGGATTTTAGATCCAAGGCTGAGAATACATTAGCAGAGAGGAAAATACATACTAGAGGAGCAACGCAGGCCAAGGAGGATTGATGCAGACGCAACATAAGCACAACAGGGGTTACACAGAGCCAGAAGGGCTCACGCAGAGGGATGCAGAGTCGGAAAAGGCTGACACAATCACTCAGAGAGTTGCACTGGGGTTTCAGTGGGCCAGATAGGGCTCGTATTCAACAGATCCAGAAGGGATGACATAGCCACACAGAAGGATGACGTAGTGGCTGCGTAAGCACCTTTGGGGTTCTTCATCCTCAGCTGAATTAGCCACATTATCTATCTCTAGAGATAGAGGTACATCTGTAGGGATTTTATCTGTTGGGTAAACCACAACTGGTACCCTAGATTGTATTCAAAATTCTACATAATAATAAAACTCTCAAGAGATGCTGCACCGGTTTCCCGCATTGGGTTTTTTCGGGGACATTTGTTTGAAAAGTCTTCTGTGTCCTTTTTCGAATGTGCTTAATTCTTCAGTACTTGATCTGTATGTATGTGTAGGTTGCTGTGTGTTTACTTCAATGTTTTCTGAATATTTCTGAAAATAAATTGTTAAATTAAAAACACAAGTAGGAGAAGTAAACCATATTTCTACAGTAGGATTTCTATAATAAGGATTCAGAAATTTTCACATGGTATCAGAGCTATTGCAGATTAGGGAGAGATGAAGGCATCAACGAAGTGGCAATTTTTTTTTGCAGGAATGTGCTTGTGACAACACACATCCAGGAAAAGGTAGTGCAACACCAAAGGGACAGCGCAAAGCCCAGGAGGGGTGACCTAGAGCTTGTCTATCTCACGCAGAGTTGATGTAGATGTTCACGCAGACCCAGAGAGGTGACACAGAGCTAGTCTAGCTCGTGCAGAGCTGACGCAGAGGCTGACATAGGCTGAGGAGCGTGACGTAGTCCGAGGGGAGGTGACACTATGCCAGTTGCTGTGGCTGGAAGTGCAGTCCGGTTCTTCGAAGTTGCTGGTGGGGAATTGTTTTTGCCGGTGCAAAACAATGTCTAGCAGGGTTGACAAAGTAGGGGAAACAGTTCCTCAATAGACGTTCTAGCCAAGAAATCTGAGATCTGATCAGTGGAGTGATTGGAGAGAGATGATTCGACATAATTTGTGGAGGATTTCCAGGAGGGAAATCACTTGTCAGAGGGAGCGTATTCTCTAGGGGGTTCCTGTCGCCGAGAAACCCAGATCTGAGTCTCTTGTTGAGAGCAGCAACAGAAGAAGGGAGAAGAGTATCCATTTCGACATCGTTGAGCAGAGATGGCCTCCCATGGATTGAGGGATCAGGACAGGTTAGATGGAGCATCTAACTTCATCATCTGGAAGGGCAGAATCCTGTCAGGCCTTGATGAATATCGCATCAAAGATCATGCCAAGAAGGTTGTAGCTATTATTGTTGACGCTGATTCGTTGACGAAGTATGAGGAAAATCAAGCTAAAGCCAAGCGCTTGATTATGGATGAGGTGAAGGATCATGTGGTCCCACACATCGCCGAAAAATATACGACAAATGAGAAGTGGACGACATTGACCAAATTGTATCAAAGTACCTCTGTCCAGAGGAAAATTCTTCTGGAGAATCAGCTGCGACTATTTCAGATGCATAAGGGAGAGGAAATCAATCCCTTCCTCATTAGATTGATCGCAATTCGAGATCAATTGGTTGCTATGACGACCACTCCTGATGATGGTCTTATGGTGAGGACTTCCCTAAATGTAGTGTCTGAAGAGTGGGAGACCTTTGTTTAAGGCATCTTGGGCAAAGCAACTCTTCCAAATTAGGAATACACATGGACAACTCTTCATCAAGAAGAGATCAGGAGATTGACCAAGATGGGTAGCAGCAGCGGAGGAGCCAAGATAAAAAACGAGGAGGAGGAAGATGCGTCTCTCCCATCTAAGGGACAACAAAAACAATGAGGGAAGAAGAAGAAAGACCTTTGTAAGGTCCAGTGCTTCAGATGTGGTGAATTGGTACATTTTTCCACTACTTGTCCTAAGAAGAAGAAGGGAAAGGAAGATTCAGATTCTAAGGTTGCAGCAGCGAAGGGCGATGATGGGAGTGATGATGATGTGGCTATGAGTGCTCATGTGCCTCGGGAGAAGAGGTGGGGCGACATAGACCTGTAGTTCTCTTGAACTTCAGATGAAGGGGCAGGATCACATACGAGCTACGGGAACCCTTAATGACAGTAGTAGGATGATTGGAGTCAGTTGGTGCAGAGGATTATGGAGGCACATTGGCAGAGCTAGGATGCTGAAGACTGGAGCAGTGCAGAGCGGAGGAAGTAGAATCGTAGAAGCAGTAGCGCAGAGGCTGATAGGATTTCAGCAGCGCAGAGTCAATGCTTACATAGTGCAGAGCAACAGCAACGCAGAGGCACCAGAGGGACAACAAAAATTAGTGGCAGAGGGTGTTTCAGATCGAGATGCAGCTAGACTGAATTGTCTGTCAGGATTTTGGATAATATCCTTCAGTTGCTTAACTCTCAACAACTGAGTTGCAGTGCAGCAGTTAGCAGTGGCAGTGCTACAGGCATCATGATGGAACATTTGAGAGGGATTTGTATTATAGATGAGGCAGTGGCAGTGGCGGTGTCATGGGCAACAATATAGAAGGCAACAACGCAGTGGATGAAGGTCTCTAGGCCAAGCATCAACAATGCAGGGGACCGATGGCGTGGATCAGGGTGATGCTTTTGGTAGGGTCTCGTGATTTGGCTAATTGGCAAGCCAAGTGACAGGGTAACATCAAACCAATCTTTGAAGCCCAAGGACCTAACCTTTCTGGACTCAGAGAGGGCTCTCTCTATTTGTGTAAGAGATATCTGTGTGTTTGTTTCTTGTTTTTCTGATTTTTAGGCTAGTTATGAAGTAGGTTTTTGGTTTTGTTTTTAGGTTTGTGAGGGATGAACTGATCAAAGACTAAGATAGGTAAAAAGATGTCAGATCAACTGGGCTATGGGGTCGAAAAAGTCAAGAAAGCTTTAGATGGTGATACAAGGTATGTTGAAGGGCCGATTTGATCAAGGTAAAATGGATCTTTGGGTAAAATGGAGTGGGATGGACACTAAGTTTGTGAAGAACAAAGGATTTCAAACATAAATAGTTCAATAGCTAACATAAACATGGTAGGGCTAACCATTAATCATGAGAAATGTAACTATAAACTGATAAATGCATAGGAATAAACATTCAAGCAATACAGAGAGATATATGACTCTCTAACTTTAGGCAATTGCTATCAGACTTTGGGGGAATACAACTAAAACAAACAAATAACTCAAATCACTATGAGGAAATGCCTAAACATAGGATTTCAAGCTATCGGGCACTTTGAAGCAAGATTGCATAGTTCTAGGCAAAGGGCAAGATCAGTACAAGACCTCCTTGGTTCAACTAATGACAATCAAACAATCAAAGAAATGGTTTCAGAGGTAGAGCTATGACTAGCCATGAGTAAGTAGGACATACCGTGAATCATACTTAGCATGCATAAAACCATAAATGAAACAAGCAAAAAATTTCTTTAGTTATCAAAGAGCAGTCAAGGATTCTTTGATGTGACTAAGAAGGAAGAAAACATAGAAGCTATAAAGAAACAGGAAATCTGAGGTGCCTCCAAGGGCATGTCTCAAATCTATTCTCTACTGTCTTATAGCAAGCAAGAGCATGAAATATGAATGAAAACTAAGCAAACATAGCAGAGAGGGACACTATACCATTTTACCAAGTCAAGGAATCCAAGAGCAGTCCTCTTTCATCATCAAAAAACATTCAAGAAACTATTCAATGCATGAGACAAGTGTTTCTTCCAAGCTTGTATAACCATATATTTCTCTATTCATCAAGTTTAGCCTTGTTTACGATGAAGAGTCTTGGAATATATAAGCTAAGATGAGGGAAAACCTCCTAGTGCAACTAACAAGCTCATTGGCCCATAAAAAATATCTGATTTTGTCCTTGAGACTCTGCAAAGCCCAAGGCACAAAATATCTATAAAAATATCTAAAAAATGATAAAAAAGAAATTATATTGACTTTTCCTAACTAAGCATGGCCAAAAATAGCTAAACGCACATTAGGAAAAGCCACTTCAGAAAAGTGCATTTTTCACAAAAATACTTAAGAAATATAGCAGCAGAAAATATCCTGTCTTGTGGGCAACTTTTGGAGGCCTTCCCGATGTCGAAACAAGGCCCGTGACGGCTCGTTGGAAAGCTATGGATGTCTAGTTTCTGAAAATTCTTTTTTGTATCCAAACTGATCAATATAAGCCTGTAAAAACTTGACCTGTGTGTAAAAACCTAGAAAAATTCCTTTGCTGATATACAGGGCAGAGTGTTGAAAAAGTGACTGTTTTTTGCCACTTTGGGGGACCAAATCATCATCAATTGATCTAAAAATTTCTGAGTAGATGCCCCTGAAATTATGGCATCCAATGATACCATTTTCATCCTTTGAGGATGTCTCAAACAGAAATGGCGATGCCCATGATTTTTGGCAAAAAGCCCAAAAATGTCAAAAAACCAAAACTTGTTGAATTTTGCCCAATTTTAGTGAGCATGACCCTCAAGGGTTTTCAGAAACATGCTAAGAAGCTGAGGCCAAAATTTGGAGCCTTGATGTGTCTTTTTTCATTTTTGGTGCCGGGCGCCTCTTTTGAGCCTCTTTGAGCTTTTCTTGCGTGGCTTTCAATTTCCGTCGGGCGAATTGATTAAGCTTCTTATAGTGCCCGGTCATCTTTCTTTGAAGGTCCAAATCTCTATTGGCCTTCTCCAACTTCTTCTCCAAGTGGTCATTCACCCTTTCAAGCCATGCCTCTCTATTGTTTTCTATCTCTTGGGTGAATAAGGTAGTAAGAGGCAATGATTGGAAAAGTGCAGCCTCTTCCTCTTTTTGTTTCTCCAAGGCTCTTATGAGTCCCATGGTCCTTGGCCTCTTTCTTCTTGGCTGATCCTCATCTTCACTATCATTGAACTCGCCCATGAGTTCTTCCAACTTAATTTGCGCCTTGAGGACTTCTTTTTTATATTTGATAGCTCGTGTCTCATATACTGCCATGTGGACACTCATCTGCTTGTTTTGTGTTTGCAGAAAGTGAATGAGGTTGTTAGACCTCTCTAGATCCACTCTTAGATCATGAATTTGATCTTCTCTATTAATCAAGAGAGACTCTAGGATTTTGGCCTCATTGTCGCTATCATCATTGTTTATCTGAATTATGTCAAAGTCCCTCTCTTTCTCATGGCTGCTTTCTTCCTTTTCCTTTCCCTTGCTTTGGGTGGCCTTCTTGGTCTTCCTCCTCTTTGGTAATTCACAAAGGATTGCTTGGGAAATTTCCCTTTGCTTTGGAGGGCTCTAGTGACATTTGGAGTTACAGTTCGAGGCACTCTCTTTCTTGATGTTCGGGGCTTTGTCACCTTGGGAGAAGAAAGCATGGCCCCTTGCCTAGGAGAGGCAGCTAGCACATGCTCTATTTTCTCTTTGCCCTTGGTACTCCCCTCATCATCCTTGCCACTGTTTTGACCTTCTTCATGAATGCTTTGACTGTCACCCTGCATGTCTTTTTGAGGGCTACCAATATCCTCATCAAACTGTTCCATCTCCTCATCATGCTGTTTTATTTCTTCATCATTGCCCTCTTCACTGTTTTGGTCTTTTTTATGGTGCTTTTCTTAACCAATGTGCTGCCTTTCATCACTGTGTTTTTCTTCTTCATCATGCTGCTCTTCCTCACTGTGTTCTTTTTCCTCACTATGCTGCTCTTCCTCACTGTGTTCTTTTTTCTCACTATGCTGCTCTTCGTCACTTTGTTTTTCTTCCTCATTATGCTGCTCTTCTTCATAAATCATGGGAAATTTTAGCTTCTTAGGAATGGGCTTACTAGAAGAAGGAGAAATATGCTGAGTGGAAGGTGAATGAGATGCATGGGATGAAGAAACAGTGGTGAAATCGGGATGTGCAATGAAAGTGTCCCAAGATATTCCCTTCTTCTTAAGTTGATGAAGAATGAAAATTTTGATGAGGGAATGATGGAAAAGGCAAGCTGGCTGCTGAGAGGGAGGTCTCTTTTGAACAGTGGAGGCCATCTTTTCAATAATTCTATGGAGGAAAAAGGGGAGGTTTAACAATTGGGTCCTTGTGAAGTGCATGAGCAACCAGACATGGTAAGCATAGACCCGAGAAAACCTTCCCTCGCATGTGAAATATTTCATGATTATCTTCATGAGGGGAGCATAGCTAGTCAATAGATATGAAAGAGGAATGATGGATGGGCATGCATCCCGATGCTCCGGCTTCAAAAAGGGTTTGTACTGTTCTGAGTCTAGGTAGCTCTGTTTGAACCATTTTTCTCCAACATATGGGATTTTGGTAGCTCTGGAAATGGATCTAGGAGAAAACTTGAAATCTAAGCTTGCCAGGTGAAAAAGTTTCCCTTACAATATCAAAGCACATAGATGTGTCAAGGGGAGATAGTTTTTCACCTCCTGAACCCTTTGACAAAAATCTAGACATCCAACTTCATGAAAGTTAAACAGAACTAACGGATGGGCATTTACTTCCTCAGTTGAAACAGGTTCAAACCTCCTATGAGGGCCACTTCTGCTGTATTGCTTGGGAGGCATTTTGTTTTGGATAATCTTTGCTGGTTGACTAAAACAAGCTGTCTCAAATGGTCCTTGAAATGGTTTCTCAACACCACACCTTGTCCTCTTTGCAAGTTACTGTGCTTCTTTGATGCCAACAAACAGGCACTTGTCAAATGATAACCAAAATCAATTTATCACTGTACTTGGGCAAAGATTTTGAAAAGGATGTGTTTGTGTTTCCTTGTTGAAAAAGGATCTCCTTTGTTTTGACAAAAACACCTTTCAGCTGACTTTGAAAACCTTGAAAATAGACTCTGCCTTTTTTGAATTCTAGGGGCTGCACAAACTTTCACTATCTTAGAACACAAAAAAGACCCTTTTCAATTTCACCAAGCTTTCAAACTTTAACCACTGTTTCCCTCTTTGATTTAACAGACCAGGTTTGTTCTTTTTTTACACTGTCAGGACACCTTCCAGCCAACTTGAGACCTCTACAACTCTGTATTTCTTTTCCAATAACTGTGGGCAGTTTTATCTTTTTATAACATAAAAAGAGCTTTTAAATTGGCCTAATAAACCTCCCTTTTTTACTGTTTTGTTATTTACTAGCCATGACCAAAGAGACCCTTTTGAATTTTGACAAACCACCTATCTCCTTTAACCATTTTGTTTGAGCAAAATACTTAAACAAGGTGTGTTTATGGTTTTTGTTTGAAGAGGAATCTCCATCTGTTTTGGCACAAACCCCTTTCCCTTCAAAACCTGCTTCTTTGTTATCACTGTTTTTGTAAGGCAACTAGGGCTCTTTAAGACTGATGAAAAACCTTGATCTATTACTGTATTGATCTTTGACACCCACAACAACAAAAACACTTTGATTTTGACCAAAGGCCCAACCTTCTTTACCACTATTTCTTCCTTGGAAAACACGGTATCAATACCCCCTTTAGAATTTGAAATTTACCAAGAGGTAATGGAAAATACCTTGCAATGCTTATGGGACTTAGTTGATCGATGAAGCAGCCTTTCAAGAGTGTTTTTGGAAGCAATTGAGGAGTGGCACGTTTAAAGCAGAGGACGCCACACAATGGAGGGCTGTCGGGTCGGCTTCGGGCACTGGTGAAACGAGCGCACAGGCGCGCTGCGCTGTAGTTTAACTCCTTTGCTCGGGCGCACACAGGTGCGCCGTGCACTTCTATAAGTGCGCCGCGTAGGGTTCTGAGCCTCAAACTTTGAATTTTTTTCCCGAAATCAATTTTCTTCTTCAGTAAGCAACTCGTTGAGTATGCTCAGGCTTTTGAGATTGCAAATGGGGCCTTTGAAACGGTCTCCTCCGCCTTTATAATTTGAAAAAAAAACACTTTAATGCTTTGGCAGTCATTTGGAGGGTTTAGATGTTTTTTGAAAAGGTTTATGTCATGTCAAAACATAAGGCACTGTCTTTTTTATTTCATTACCTTTAAAACATCATAAAGACCCATATTTGATAAATTTTTATAACAAAAATGCCGTGGCCAACCTCTTTTTGAAGACACCATAGTCATGACCCTTTTTCAAAGTAAAGAAACTTCCTTTAAAAGCCAAAATCCCTTTCACTTTTTCTTCATTTAGGCAATAACCTTGTCATTGTTTGTCTATTCTGTCCTTCAAAAGGAACAATGCTCAAGAGCCATATCAAATATTGTTGATGCATCCTTTGCCTATCCCTTGGAAGGAGATGATTTACCATTCTAGAACTTTCTTTGACAATTTCAACTTTCTTGGCGTTTGATGACTTGTCATGCCCATTGTTGAAATTGGTCAAACACTGTTAGGCACCTTTAACATTTTCCTTCACTGTGGAAAAAACCTCATATGTACTTACCTAGACTTGACCTATACCTATTTATCAAAGAGAAAGCCTTTAAATACCTTTAATGCAATCACATATAAACGACAAATTTTGTTTCTTATGTACATAAAAAGGTCTGGTCTAGGACTGTGGTAAGTCTCATTTCTTTGAATGGTGTCTTGAACTTGAAACATTTTGTCATAGCTTTCTTCATACATGCCATCTCTATATATTCATTTGCATAGGTCTTTTTAGGAAACAAAGTTAGTCTATCTTCTTGTTATTTTGATGAAGTTGCTCTAAGTTTTGGGCATTTTAACCTTAGATTGCCTTTGAAGAAGGCCTTTATGGACATAAAAAACAAACTTCTTGAATCATCATAGTGCCACTGCTTGTCATCTGTTTAACACCATTTTTCTACTCATAAGCCTTCAGTTGCTTTCTACTGATTTCAACTCTATCTTTCAAACAGTGAACCCATGTAAGCAACTCTTGAAACACTATTGCTGTACCAGTAGTCTCATCCATTGGAGAAAATGATGTAAACAAGTTTTTCAACCCATTTAAAGCATTGTTAGCCTTGTGCTCTTTGAATGAGGCCATACCTCTGTTCCTGACCCTCTGCTTGTTAGAGGAAGAAGGCCTTTATCATGTTCCTAACCATATGCTTTTAAATGAAGGAGGTTAACATAATATTCTCAACCATCTGCTCATGTTTGGAGGAGGTTTGCAACAAGTGACCCAACCATCTGCTCATGTTTGGAGGAGGTTAACACAGTCATGCTATTTCATCTCTTTTTCAAACTGTGTCATCTTTCCTTGTAATGCATATCTCTGCTTGGTGTATCATAGTAAGTAATAAAGTGAAAATTTGGAAATATGCTATGAGAGGCATTTTCTGAAGTATGTATCATGTTGTTAGAATACCCTTGTGAATCTTTAGAACCAGGAGCAACATGACTTGTATTTGTAGAGTATTTGATTGCTAGTAATTATTTACTAACCTTTCTTGAATGTGTTTGCAGAGGCTTATTGAATTTTCTTTCTGACCAATACTCTTATCCCAGGCTCAAAACAACATGAGAAGCAGTTGTCTTCTCATGTTTTATCTTGACAATGTCTTTTGGAGTACTTGTGCATCTCTGCTTTTGAAATAGACACTGAAAACACTGTAAATCAACCTAATATCAGTTTGGCTTTTGAAACATGTACTTCTGAGACATCAAGACCTTTTAGTGGCACGACCTACGGATATATCAAGCTTTCTTTTTTGCAGACTAAGCACCAATTCAGGGCTGGCTGGTATTGAACAAAATATTTTGGCTCGGGATGCTTTTGCCAAGGGAGGATTTCCTAAAGCGCCACTACCTAACTTAGGGGAGATCTTTGATAGATTTTGAGTATTCTCTTTGGTATGACCAAATCTTAAGATGACATGTGACCAGAGGTAGGGTGGTTGACATTCTTATCAACAGTTGGTTAATGAATGGCCTGGGAATGAGGGTGAATGACAACAGATGACTTTAGCTTATGATAGTTGATGGACAAGATTATATGACTGAAACTAAATAGGCCTTGACAACTAGGTTTTTCTCATCATAGGCTAACTGAAAAAGGTAGGAGGACAAAAAAAATGTTTAGGGGTGTTTTCTTACTAAAAAATTTGACAAATTGGAGATAAGCTTCTAGAAAAGTTGGCTTTAAAACTAGTCATCATCAATAGGTAAAAAAATATTGATGACTAACAGTGGCTCCATTTGGGGAGGGAAGCTCCTTTTCAGGAGGTGTCCAGAATTTTAGATCTTTGTCCATTGAAGACCAGTGCTTTTATCCATTGACGCAAATTTCTTTCTTCCTCGATGCTATTTCTGAAAGTTTACAGCATGATCAACATCAAAGTCATTTCTACCTACCCTGCTATATTTCCTAACATTTTTTCTTCTTTCGGGTGCATTTAGACTGGCAACCCTTTGGCGTAGTATTTTTGAAAAATGACACTATCTAATTCTACACTTATATCCGCCGAGAGTTCAGATTAAATTGATGAACTCCTTTGTTTCTCTACTTATGCTAGATCGACTGTCAAGGTTAAGCTGTTTGATAGGATTTTATTCTCTAATATGAAACATGAAATTGAAAAATGACCAAATCAAGATTAGACAGTCTGATTTGTTATGTACTTGTGGCATGAAAGACAAGCTGCGCACAAATATTATTTTGCATAAAATGAAATCTAGAAAATCAGGGGTAAGATACACAGTTTGTTTTTCATCCCTATTTTCTCTTTGGTTCCGTTTTGAGCATGTGGAACCAGTATCTTTTCCTAATCTATCTTCTTTGAAAAGTCAAACTTACACAATATTGACTATCTCTCCTCTCACTAACTTATCAGCAAATAAATTTAAAACATGTTCAGTTATGATTAGGCTAGATAACTGAACAAGACATTTTGAGTACTAGCAGTGGCATTTAGACTTGCGCGCTTTCAGAATGACTATTTTTTGAACATGGGGCTTTCTTTCTATTTTTTCAAACTGCCCCTCTTTTTCTACTTTTCTATTGTTTTTGAATTTTCTGTTTTTTGATTTATTTTTCAAACAATGGTATATATAATGATTGAAAATGTTTTAATTTAGAAATCCTGGAAAAGGTGAAACTTGAGCATATTATTTTCATAAGGATCTCCTACCACTCTTGGTCCACTCAGCTCTTGAAAAGAAAAATTTGGAAAATTTTCTCTTTCAAGCATAACATAAGGATTCATGCATGAATCTCTAAACAACCTTGTATCTTCCTGCTGTACCTCTTTATACCTTTGATCTCCACTTCTTCTTTTGTTGTACATATTTTTCAAATAATGCAGATATTCTTTGTCATTTTTGAAGTATATGATGACATCATCAAGGTATATTAGAATGCAGAAATTCAGAACTGGAAACATGGATTTTAGGAGCATGTTTTTGGTGTCCGGTGGTTTTGCAATTCTGGGTTTGAAGATGGAACTACTTCCAGCATACTTGAAAAATTCTTTGAGCTGTTCGCTTTGCAAAGGAATTATTTGGCGATACCCTGAAACATCATCTTGTAAAGACACGTGATTAGAAGTACCTATCATTTGTATAGCATGGTCTTGAGCAGGAAGGATATCATTTCTGTCCCAAGGGTATGTATTTGTATTTCTAAAATCAAAACAGATCCTATGTCGAGCTATTTTATCTTTGATTACTATTGTTTGGTCAAGATTTTTGTATTTTCTTTTGTCGAAATTGTTTCTTGCAGTGATGGCAGTGTCATAGTGCTTCTCACTGCTTTCTCTACATGAAGTAGTATCTTGAACAATATTGCAAATTCTAGCAGTTCTAAGTCTTTAGTGGAGTGGTAGAATGCTAGCTAGTTCAAACAACTCGGGTATATTTGGACTGCAGTCATCATATCATTTCATAAGAAGTTTTTTAGACATTTTTTCTAGATTTTGAGCTGTTATGGCTACAGTCAAGGTTTCATTTGAAGGGGTAGAGTTATGTGATGGTAAATCCTTAAGGTATGGTAAGAACATTAAGCTCCCATGCCCCTGATTTCCAAAGATGTTTGTGATATGCAAGTCTTCTAATGCCTCTGTTCTGAAAAAATCTTCTAATGTTATCACTGGTGTTTGCCTATGGTTTGAGAAATTTGCTTGATGGTATATAATGTTTTGTGCTTCTTTCTCTATTTCTGTTTCAAGAGGAACAAACTCTCTTTCCTCAAGACATAATTTCTCATGATCATGATAATTTTGAGTGTCCAGTTCATCATAGAGAACTTGGGGTAGCTGATGTGGTGGGTCTAAGTTTGTTTCAAATTCTCCTAACTGTTCTTCAATGTCTTCATCAGTGTGTAAAATGAAGGAATTCAGATCTGAATGCAAGGAGTACATCGGGATGTTATCTAACTTTTCTTGGCTGTTGATCATATATTTCATGTGTGATTCCCGATAGAGTATTCTAGTTTGGTTAAATATAGCAATAGTGGTGTAGGACATATCAAATTGAATATTTTCCTGAAGCTTGGCTCCCCAAGATCTGGATAAAATCATTCCATACTTGGGAGGGATGTCTGCTACCACTATGTCCATGATCAGGTGTTTTGCAGGTATTTGGGCGAAATTGAAACAAAGATCTTTGATTAAGCCTAGACACTTGAATCTACTTGAATCAAATGAATATAAGTCTTTATAAGGTTTTGTTATTTCTAGGCCTAATCTTTCCATCACAACCTTTGGCATGAAATTATGCGAGGCCCCGGAGTCTAGCATGGAATTGTGTAGGATTTAGTCATGTATATTCAGACTGATGTAAAAGGGAAGAGTGGTTCTTTCTTGGAATTTTCCTTCTATTTTTGGTCCAAACAACACTTCAGGGGTGTCATCTGCTAGATTTAGGGTGTTTGCATAATTTTCTATATTCAGGACCTTTAGCACTTGGGATTTGCAAGAGCTTTGGGCGATAAGTTTAGTGAGAGGCATGGTGATCTTTATTTTGGCAATTTCTCCCTCGAAACTAAAGGGTGCTTGCAGTTTAGATAGGTTTGCTTCATTTTTTTCAGCGATGACTTTCTCTATGTTCTTAATTTGCTGACTTTGGTTCAAGATTTTGTTCAAAATAGCCATCTCGGGAATCTTTGAAGAGGTACTGTGAATATTTGGACCAAGGCTTGTTTGAATAGCTTTATCATTGTTTTGGTCAGTTTTATTGACCATGGTTTTGTTGCTATCCACTGCTCTTTTAAGGATGGTATCATGGGTTTTAGCAGTGTCTGAGCTACCTTTCTTGGAGTTGTCTTGGTTTTCTCTACTTCTAAGATCATACTGCTTGTGAGCTTCTATTATGGCATTCTGAAAATCTATAGTAGGATCTTCGGGGTCCTCATAGTTGGTTTCATTTTGATTCGGGGAGAAGAAAGCTTGTTCTTCTTCTGTGAGGTAAACCTCACCCTCGTTATCAGAACCTATTAGGTTTAAATGAATTTCATCTATGGGTTCTGTATGCCTCTCTTCTTCATCAACATAGTTTTCATTGAAGGGTGGCCTGATTTGTTGGTCATTTTCCCTAGGTTTGTTTTGAGGTTGTTCTCTCCTAAAGTTTTGGTTTCGGTTTCTATTTTGAGGGTTTGGCTGGTTGTCTTTAAGAGGTGTCTTTTCACTTATCTTTTCCCACATTTTTTCCATGGATCTAACTAAGTCATCTATTCTAAGATCTAAGGAAGGGACTGAAGGGGTGACCTCATCCCTGTATGTGACTTTCCTTTCTGATCTGTTCCTAGCTCTCTTTTCTGCTAAGTTGGCTTCTGCACTTATGGCCACTTTTTTCATTTCCTCCAAGGTTGGGGGGTCCTTGTCTCTTAGTTGATAAGTCATGTCTGGGTCGAAGCCTTCGAGAAAATTTGCTAAGGCTGAGCCAAGTGGAGGTTTGAAGTGAGGCAGAAGGGCGTTATAAACAATGTTGAACCTAGTGCAGTATTCCCGGACACTTTCCCCATTTTCCCTTTTTAGGTTGTTATACTCAGACAGGATTTGAATGGGGTTATTTCTGATTTCCCACTTATTTATGAAGGTTTGGTAGAGTTCTGGGAGATCATGTATGATGTTTGGAGTTAAGCTCTTAAACAATTTTTTGGGTTCTCTGCCCAGGATTTGGGCGAACATCCTCATTCTTATAGTCTCATCTTCTATTTCCATGCATTCAAAGGCATCGCTAATTCTATCTACATGTTGTTGGGCGGTAGTAGCCTCAACTCCGGTAAAGTGCGGGATTTTGGATTGGTAGTCATTTTGTAAGGGAGCCAAGGGGTGTGGCAACACCAAGGGTGCATACCAAGCTGTTATGGTGAGAGCTAATGGATGATTTACAATATGAGGGTTTGTAGGATGAGCTGAGGTGATTTCAATAGTGGTGATTTGGATGGATGTGGCGGATGTATTTGGGCTAGTGACCTGATTTTGAGCAGATCTGGGGTGGTAGGAGCCAAAGTGGTGGAGAAGCTGGAAGTCGGGAGGTAGTAGGTGAGGCTTCTCTACTAGGACTCTGTGGCAAATCTAGGGGCTCAAGATCGTCAAAGTTTATTTTACTTTGTGACTTGCTTCCAAAAAGGGTTTTTGCTGATTTCAAGTCAAATGGGGAATCCTACAAGGATGTGAGATGTTCAAGTACTGATCTTGCTTTACGGATGGACCTATCGGTAGCTAAGTTGCCAGTTTCGAAAGCTTGCCACAAAATCTTCTCTGGGTTATCAACTATGATAGGGGGATTTGGGTCTGAATGAGATCTGGTATTAATTCTTCGTGAAGCCAGATTTCGAATTCAGAGTTTAGAGAGGATGGTATTTGTGATTGTTTTGGACGGATGGCCTCTCTATAGGTTTTGCTAATGTGAAGGATGGTCAACACAAAAACGAATGCTAATGGAGTCGCTAGGTGGATTTCTTTGAGATCTATGGTCCACCACCAATACTATCAAAGATGCTTTCGGGAAAAAGTTTTCTAGCAAACTTTGAGGTGAAGACTTGCAAGGAAGACTTATCACTTAGTTTCAACAGTTTGCTAGACTGTTTGGACAAGCTAAAGGTTCTATTTTCAAGTTTATTCTGTTTATCTCCTATGTTTAGGTGAAGTTTTCTGAATCGCTAAGTTATACTTAGTTTGTCACTTGATCACAGAGTTTACACCATGAATTTTAAGTTTTGGAAAGGATGAATCAACAGAAATGTATGGTTTATAAATTTTTTGGTTTTTATGGAGTTTTTAGGCCTATTGGAGGCTAGTGGAGTCGCCAGGTGGAACTTGGTTGTCTTTATAGAGATGTACTTATGGTCCACCACCAATAACTAGGAAAAGCCAATCTGGGGATGTTTTTGGGGTTTTTTGAGTTTTTATGTGCAGCCTATGGTTTATTAGAGTATTCTAAAACTGATTCATCACTTTGCTAGGGTGGTGAAAACAAAAAGAGTTTACTCTAAATGATTCTATGGACTGCTTGCCTGTTTAAATTTTGAAAGACTAATGATTCTACAAGAGTTTGCTAGACTGTTATGTACTCAGTTAGTCCCACCATGATCGCCATTATGTTAGGATCCCGTGATTTGGTTGATTGGCAAGCCAAGTGACAGGGTAACATCAAACCAATCTTTGGAGCCCAAAGACCTAGCCTTCCTGGACTCAGAGAGGGCTCTCTCTATTTGTGTAAGGGATATCTGTGTGTTTGTTTCTTGTGTTTCTGATTTTTAGGCTAGTTATGAAGTAGGTTTTTGGTTTTGTTTTTAAGTTTGTGAGAGATGAACTGATCAAAGACTCGGATAGGTAAAAAGATGTCAGATCAACTGAGCTATGGGGTCGAAAAGGTCAAGAAAGCTTCAGATGGTGATACAAGGTATGTTGAAAGGCCGATTTGATCAAGGTAAAATGGATCTTTGGGTAAAATGGAGTGGGATGGACACTAAGTTTGTGAAAAACAAAGGCTTTCAAACATAAATAGTTCAATAGCTAACATAAACATGGTAGGGCTAACCATTAATCATGAGAAATGTAACTATAAACTGATAAACACATAGGAATAAACATTCAAGCAATACATAGAGATATATGACTCTCTAACTCTAGGAAATTGCTATCAGACTTTGGGGAAATACAACTAAGACAAACAAATAACTCAAATCACAATGAGGAAACGCCTAGACATATTATTTCAAGCTATCAGACACTTTGAAGCAAGATTGTATAGTTTTAGGCAAAGGGCAAGATCACTACAAGACCTCCTTGGTTCAACTAATGACAATCAAACAATCAAAGAAATGGTTTCAGAGGTGGAGCTATGACTAGTCATGAGTAAGCAGGGCATACTGTGAATCATACTTAGCATGCATAAAACCATAAATGAAACAAGCAAACAATTTCTTCAGTTATCAAAGAGTAATCAAGGATTCTTTGATGTGACTAAGAAGGAAGAAAACATAGAAGCTATAAAGAAACAGGAAATCTGAGGTGCCTCCAAGGGCATGTCTTAAATCTATTCTCTATTGTCTTATAGCAAGAAAGAGCATGAAATATGAATGAAAACTAAGAAAACATAACAGAGAGGGACACTATACCATTTTACCAAGTCAAGGAATCCAACAACAATCCTCTTTCATCATCCAAAAACATTCAAGAAACTATCCAATGCATGAGACCAGTGTTTCTTCCAAGTTTGTATAACCATATATTGCTCTATTCATCAAGTTCAGCCTTTTTTACAATGAAGTGTCTTGGAATATATAAGCCAAGATGAGGGAAAACCTCCTAGTGCAACTAGCAAGCTCATTGGCCCATCAAAAATATCTGATTTTGTCCTTGAGGCTTTGCAAAGCCCAAGGCACAAAATATCTATAAAAATATCTTAAAAATGTTAAAAAAGGAAATTATATTGACTTTTCCTAACTAACCATGGCCAAAAATAGCTAAACGCACATTAGGAAAATCCACTTTAGAAAAGTGCATTTTTCACAAAAATACTTAAGAAATATATCAGCAGAAAATATCCTGTCTTGTGGGCAACTTTTGGAGGCCTTCCTGATGTCAAAACGAGGCCCGTGATGGCTCGTTGGAAAACTCTGGATGTCTAGTTTCTGAAAATGCTTTGTTTTATCTAAACTGATCAATGGAAGCCTGTCAAAACTTGACCTGTGTGTAAAAACTCAGAAAATTGCCTTTGCTGATATACGAGGCAAAGTGTTGAAAAAGTGACTGTTTTTCGCCACTTTGGGGGACCAAATCATCATCAATTGATCTGAAAATCACTGAGTAGATGCCCCTGAAATTATGGCATCCAATGATACCATTTTCATCCTTTGAGGATGTCTCAAACAGAAATGGCGATGCCCATGATTTTTGGCAAAAAGCCCAAAAATGTCAAAAAACCAAAACTTGTGGAATTTTGCCCAATTTTGGTGAGCATGACCCTCAAGGGTTTTAAAAAACATGCTGAGAATCCGAGGCCAAAATTTGGAGCCTTGATGTGTCTTTCTTCATTTTTGGTGCCGGACGCCTCTTTTGAGCCTCGTTGAGCTTTTCTTGTGTGGCTTTCAATTTCCGTCGGACGAACTGATTAAGCTTCTTATAGTGCCCGGTCATCTTTCTTTGAAGGTCCAAATCTCTATTGGCCTTCTCCAACTTCTTCTCCAAGTGGTCATTCACCCTTTCAATCCATGCCTCTCTATTGTTTTCTATCTCTTGGGTCAATAAGGTAGTAAGAGGCAAAGATTGGAAAAGGGTAGCCTCTTCCTCTTTTTGTTTCTCCAAGGCTCTTATGAGTCCCATGGTCCTTGGCCTCTTTCTTCTTGGCTGATCCTCATCTTCACTATCATTGAACTCGACCATGAGTTCTTCCAACTTAATTTGCGCCTTGGAGGCTTCTTTTTGATATTTGATAGCCCGTGTCTCATATACTGCCATGTGGACACTCATCTGCTTGTTTTGTGTTTGCAGAAAGTGAATGAGGTTGTTAGACCTCTCTAGATCCGCTCTTAGATCATGAATTTGATCTTCTCTATTAATCAAGAGAGACTTTAGGATTTTTGCCTCATTGTCGCTATCATCACTGTTTATCTGAATTATGTCAAAGTCCCTCTCTTTCTTATGGCTGCTTTCTTCCTTTTCTTTTCCCTTGCTTTGGGTGGCCTTCTTGGTCTTCCTCCTCTTTGGTAATTCCGCAATGGATTGCTTGGGCAATTTCCCTTTGCTTCGGAGGGCTCTAGTGACATTTGGAGTTACAGTTCGAGGCAATCTCTTTCTTGATGTTCGGGGCTTTGTCACCTTGGGAGAAGAAAGCATGGCCCCTTGCCTAGGATAGGCAGCTAGCACATGCTCTATTTGCTCTTTGCCCTTGGTACTCCCCTCATCATCCTTGCCATTGTTTTGACCTTCTTTATGAATGCTTTGACTGTCACCCTGCATGTCTTTTTGAGGGCTGCCAATATCCTCATCAAACTGTTCCATCTCCTCATCATGCTGTTTTATTTCTTCATCATTGCCCTCTTCACTATTTTGGTCTTTTTTATGGCGCTCTTCTTCACCATTGTGCTGCCTTTCATCACTGTGTTTTTCTTATTCATCATGCTACTCTTCCTCACTGTGTTCTTTTTCCTCATCATGCTGCTCTTCCTCACTGTGTTCCTTTTCCTCACTATGCTGGTCTTCTTCACTGTGTTCTTTTTTCTCACTATGCTGCTCTTCTTCACTGTGTTATTTTTTCTCACTATGCTACTCTTCTTCACTTTGTTTTTCTTCCTCATTATGCTGCTCTTTTTCATCAATCATGGGAAATTTTAGCTTCTTAGAAATGGGCTTACTAGAAGAAGGAGAAAGATGCTGAGTGGAAGGTGAAGGAGATGCGTGGGATGAAGAAACAGTGGTGAAATTGTGATGTACAATGAAAGTGTCTCAAGAGATTCCCTTCTTCTCAAGTTGATGAAGAATGACAATTTTGATGAGGGAATGAAAGAAAAGGCAAGCTGGCTGCTGAGAGGGAGGTCTCTTTTGAACAGTTTAGGCCATATTTTCAATACTTCTATGGAAGAAAAAGGGGAGGTTTAACAATTGGGTCCTTGTGAAGTGCATGAGCAACTGGACATGGTAAGCATAGACCCGGGAAAACCTTCCCTCGCATGTGAAATATTTCATGATTATCTTCATGAGGGGAGCATAGCTAGTTAATAGATATGAAAGAGGAAAGATGGATGGGCATGCATCCTGATGCTCTGGCTTCAAAAAGGGTTTGTACTGTTCTGAGTCTAGGTAGCTCTATTTGAACCATTTTTCTCCAACATATGGGATTTTGGTAGCTCTGGAAATGGATCTAGGAGAAAACTTGAAATCTAAGCCTGCCAGCTGAAAATGTTTCCCTTGCAATCTCAAAGCACATAGATGTGTCAAGGGGAGATAGCTTTTCACCTCCTGAACCCTTTGGAAAAAATCTAGACATCCAACTTCATGAAAGTTAAACAGAACTGAAGGATGGGCATTTACTTCCTCAGTTGAAATAGGTTCAAACCTCTTGTGAGGGCCACTTCTGCTGTCTTGCTTGGGAGGAATTTTGTTTTGGATACTCTTTGCTGGTTGACTAAAACAAGCTGTCTCAAATGGTCCTTGAAATGGTTTCTCAACACCACACCTTGTCCTCTTTGCAAGTTACTGTGCTTCTTTGATGCCAACAAACAGGCACTTGTTAAATGATAACCAAAATCAATTTATCACTGTTCTTGGGAAAAGATTTTGAAAAATATGTGTTTGTGTTTCCTTGTTGAAAAAGGATCTCCTTTGTTTTGACAAAAACACCTTTCAGCTGACTTTGAAAACCTTGAAAACAGACTCTGCCTTTTTTGAATTCTAGGGGCTGCACAAACTTTCACTATCTTAGAACACAAAAAAGACCTTTTTCAATTTCACCAAGCCTTCAAACTTTAACCACTATTTCCCTCTTTGATTTAACAGACTAGGTTTGTTCTTTGTTTACACTGTCAGGACACCTTCCAACGAACTTGAGACCTCTACAACTCTGTATTTCTTTTCCAATAACTGTGGGCAGTCTTATCTTTTTATAACATAAAAAGAGCTTTTAAATTGGCCTAATAAACCTCCCTTTTTTACTGTTTTGTTATTTACTAGCCATGACCAAAGAGACCCTTTTGAATTTTGACAAACCACATATCTCCTTTAACCATTGTGTTTGAGAAAAAAGACTTAAACAAGGTGTATTTATGGTTTTTGTTTGAAGAGGAATCTCCCTCTGTTTTGGCACAAACCCCTTTCCCTTCAAACCCTGCTTCCTTGTTACCACTATTTTTGTAAGGCAACTAGGGCTCTTTAAGACTGATGAAAAACCTTGCTCTATTATTGTATTGATCTTTGACACCCACAGCAACAAAAACACTTTGATTTTGACCAAAGGCCCAACCTTCTTTACCACTGTTTCTTCCTTGGAAAACATGGTATCAATACCCCCTTTAGAATTTGAAATTTACCAAGAGGTAATGGAAAATACCTTGCAATGCTTATGGGCCTTAGTTGATCGATGAAGCAGCCTTTCAAGAGTGTTTTTGGAAGCAATGGAGGAGCGGCACATTTAAAGCAGAGGGCGCCGCGCAATGGAGTGTTGTCGGGTCGGCTTCGGGCACTGGTGAAACGAGCACTCAGGCGCACCACGCTGTAGTTTAACTCCTTTGCTCGGGCGCACACAAGCGCGCCGCGCAGGTTTCTGAGCCTCAAACTTTGAAATTTTTGCCCGAAATCAATTTTTTTCTTCAGTGAGCAGCTCGTGGAGTATTCTCAAGCTTTTGAGATTGCAAATGGGGCCTTTGAAACGGTCTCCTCCGCCTTTATAATTTGAAAAAAAACACTTTAATGCTTTGGCAGTCATTTGGAGGGTTTAGATGTTTTTTGAAAAGGTTTATGTCATGTCAAAACATAAGTCATTGTCTTTGTTATTTCATTACCTTTAAAACATCATAAAGACCCATATTTGATAAAGTTTTATAACAAAAATGTCGTGGCCAGCCTCTTTTTGAAGACACCATAGTCATGACCCTTTTCCGAAGTAAATAAACTTCCTTTAAAAGCCAAAATCCCTTTCACTGTTTCTTCATTTAGGCAATAACCCTGTCATTGTTTTTCTATTCTGTCCTTCAAAAGGAACACTGCTCAAGAGCCATATCAAAGATTGTTGATGCATCCTTTGCCTATCCCTTGGAAGGAGATGATTTACCATTCCAGAACTTTCTTTGACAATTTCAACTTTCATGGCGTTTGATGACTTGTCATGCCCATTGTTGAAATTGGTCAAACACTGTTAGGCACTTTAACATTTTCCTTCACTGTGGAAAAAACCTCATATGTACTTACCTAGACTTGACATATACCTGTTTATCAAAGAGAAAGCCTTTAAAGACCTTTAATGCAATCACATATAAACGACAAATTTTGTTTCTTATGTACATAAAAAGGTCTGGTCTATGACTGTGGTAAGTCTCATTTCTTTGAATGGTGTCTTGAACTTGAAACATTTTGTCATAGCTTTTTTCATACATGTTGTCTCTGTATATTCATTTGCATAGGTCTTTTTAGGAAACAAAGTTAGTCTATCTTCTAGTTATTTTGATGAAGTTGCTCTAAGTTTTGGGCATTTTAACCTTAGATTGCCTTTGAAGAAGGCCTTTATGGACATAAAAAACAAACTTCTTGAATCATCATAGTACCACTGCTTGTCATCTGTTTAACACCATTTTGTACTCATAAGCCTTCAATTTATTTCTACTGATTTCAACTCTGTCTTTCAAACAGTGAACTCATGTAAGCACCTCTTAAAACACTACTACTGTACCAGTAGTCTTATCCATTGGAGAAAATAATGTAAACAAGTTTTTCAAGCCATTTGAAGCATTGTTAGCCTTGTGCTCTTTGAATGAGGCCATACCTCTGTTCCTGACCCTCTGCTTGTTAAAGGAAGAAGGCCTTTATCATGTTCCTAACCATCTGCTTTTAAATGAAGTAGGTTAACATAATATTCCCAACCATCTGCTCATGTTTGGAGGAGGTTTGCATCAAGTGACCCAACCATCTGCTCATGTTTGGAGGAGGTTAATACAGTCATGCTATTTCATCTCTTTTTCAAACTGTGTCATCTTTCCTTGTAATGCATATCTCTGCTTGGTGTATCATAGTAAGTAATAAAGTGAAAATTTGGCAATATGCTATGAGAGGCATTTTCTGAGGTATGTATCATGTTGTTAGAATACCCTTGTGAATCTTTAGAACCAAGAGCAACATGAGTTGTATTTGTAGAGTATTTTATTGCTAGTCATTATTTACTAACCTTTTCTGACTGTGTTTGCAGAGTCTTATTGAATTTTCTTTCTGACCAGTACTCTTATCCCAGGCTCAAAACAACATGAGAAGCGGCTGTCTTCTCATGTTTTAGCTTGACAATGTCTTCTGGAGTACTTGTACATCTCTGCTTTTGAAATAGACACTGAAAACATTGTAAATCAACCTAATATCAGTTTGGCTTTTGAAACATGTACTTTTGAGACATCAAGACCTTTTAGTGGTAGGACCTACGGGTATATCAAGCTTTCTTTTTTGTAGACTAAGCGCCAGTTCAGGGCCGGCTGGTATCGAACAAAAGATTTTGGCTCAGGATGCTTTTGCCAAGGGAGGATTTCCTAGAGCGCCACTACCTAACTTAGGGGAGATCTTTGACAGATTTGGAGTCTTCTCTTTGGTATGAACAGATATCAAGATGACATATGACCAGAGGTAGAGTAGCTGACATTCTTATCAATCAGTTGGTTAATGAATGAGCTGGGGATGAAAGGTAGAAGCCAACAGATGACTTTAACTTATGATAACTCATGGACAGGATCATATGACTGAGACTAGATAGGACTTGACAACTAGGTTTTTTCTCATCATAGGCTGAGTTAAAAAGGTAGGAGGACAAAAATGTTTAGGGGTGTTTTCTAGCTGACAAATTCGACAATTTGGAGATCAACTTCTAGAAAAATTGGCTCTAAAAACTAGTCATCATCAACAGGTGAAAAATACTGATGATTAACAATATAGAAGCGAGCAACTAATGCGTTGCCAGTCACTAGTGTTATGCGAAATGTTCGAAATGATAAGTGAGAGACACTACACCTCCTCCCTACCAAATGCACCAATACGTAACTGACCTCCACCAACCTGAAAATTTGCAGGAGACAATACATTTCTCCAATGTATCTCTGGGAGTAAACTAACTGACTCCCTGCTACACAGCCAGCCATAACCTCTGGGAATGAGGGAAAATCCACCCCTCTCCTCGATAGCCCTGTAATGAAATATATATCCTCCTCAATGGGCATGTACCATTGGTTGATACCAACCCGGAAAGCTTGTTGCTGGGCATTCCACCTTCGGATAAGATGTCTCAAAAACAAACAATGGCCCTTTAGGGAAGTATCCTCCTCATAGAACTTGAGGAGGCCTACCTACCTTAGGAGCCCCTGCGTAGCTGCCGTAATAGGGTGAGGGTACACATCTCTCTCCCTCTCTCGTGCCTCCCACAGACGAACCATGTTATACTACTCTGCATGTTGTTGTTGTTGTTCCCCCTCTTCTCTCCTTTCACGTCTCTGAATGATTGACATATTAAACACAATTTTTTTATTAAATGAGACATGTATTTAGAAATATACATATATAATTTTTTTTGAAAAATAAAATAAAAAAAAGAGTCAGTGTGCCAAAAACACAGCCATGCACCGATCCTGATGCGTCTTTCTATGGAGCGCACTGGTGTCGGTGCACCTAATAATATTCAACGCACCAGGGGCGGTACTCCAAAATTTTTTTAGCACACCATTGACTATGTACGGTGTCAGGAGGGTAGTGCGCTGACGAAACTCTACGCCCCGGGGCATATAGTTAAGTTAACGGACTGACCTCTTGCCATCGTGACATAGTGAACGGTGCGGCCTTTTACAAGTCCGCACCGTTGACGCATGCGAAATACGAAAATCAGTGCGCTAACAAAAATAGTCGTCCTGGGGCTACTATTTTGGTCAACACACCACGTCGCATCTATTCCACTAGGTCAACAGTGCGGCCAGATAACCAACTGCACCGCACTTTTAAAAAAAAATTAAAATAACACGGTGTGCTTTCGAAACCACCCCGAAACCGGTGCGGATACCGTTAGCACCGGTTTACCAGGCCGAACCGTTGACCATGTCGAAATGTGGTATGCGGTGCACTAATAACATTACCCGCCCCGGGGCAGATAATTCAGTCAACGCACCGTGTTGCCGCTATTCCACTTTGTCAATGGTGCGGCCTGGTAAATGACCGCACCACACTTTTTTTTTTTTTTTAAATAACATAGTGCGCCTATCGGTACCGCTCAGAACCGGTGCAGATACTGTTAGCACCAGCTGTAGTGCGGCCTGTAAATTTACAGGCAGCACCGCAAATCGGTGCGATCCAAACAGTTCGAGCGCATCGCGTGGAAATTTTTTTTTTTTTTTCCTTTTAAATGGTTATTTTTAAGGTTATTTGAAATAATAATCCGCTAAAAGGCTTACTTGTGGAAAAACAAGAAAAATACCTATACATTTTTTCATCTATGAGGCATATTGGCTGTAGAATTTGCAAAAGAAAATTTGTCCACCGTTTTGCAAAATTCAAGATGGAGATTGATGGGCAATGCACAACAGAAATGCATGTAATGAGTGCAATGGGAGTACCGATGTCAGGGTGGCTCAGACAAGGATAATTTTCACTGGTGCTTGAGAGCTCTATAGCACTGAAAAAAGTGAAAAATGCGGATTTTTGGCCATATATATATATTTTTTTTAATAACCTTGTTCCAGTGCGCGGGGTTTTATAGGCACCCCAGTGCGTTTGCTTCATTCCACACTGAGCGGTTTTTGTTTTCGTGCACTTTTTATGAGGCACCAATGCAGACGGTTTGTAAAGCACTGGTGTGCTACAGTAATACAACGCACCGGGATGGTGTGTTCGGAGCGCACGGTGTCCGGTGTGCCAATGTTTTGTGCGATTTTTTGGCTGTAATTATTATTATTTATTTAACCCCATTCCAGTGCGCGGGGTTTTATGGATGAACCGGTGCATTTTCGTCATTCCGTGCCGGGCAGTTTCTGTTTTTGCGCTTTTTTAATGAGGCATCGGTGCGGATGCTCTGTAAAGCATTGGTGCACTACAGTAATAAAATGCACCGTGTGGGTATGTATGGAGCACACGACGTTTGGTGTGCCAATGTTTTGTACGGTTTTTTGGCCGTATTTTTTTTTTATTTAACCCGTTCTGGTGCGCGGGGTTTATGGGCACACCGACGCATTTTCTTCATTCCACACCGGGAGATTTCCGTTTTTGCGTGCTTTTTATGTGGCACCGGTGCGGGAGTGTTGTAAAGAACCAGTGGGCTACAGAAATACAACGCACCGGGTGAGTGTGTACAGAGCACCGGTGTCTGGTGTGCCAATGTTTTGTGCAGTTTTTTGGCCATAATTTTGTTTTATTTAACCCTGTTCCGATGCGTGAGATTTTAAGGGAGCACTGGTGCGTTTGTGTCATTCCGCACCGGGAAGTTTCTGTTTTCGCACGCTTTTTATGAGGCACCAATTTGGAAGTGTTGTAAAGGACCGGTTTGCTACAGAAATGAAACACGTCGGGTGGGTGTGGATGGAGTGCACGGTGTCTAGTGCGCCAATGTTTTTTGTGCACTGATGCTTTCTCATGTTGAACGCACTAGTGCGTTTTGTGGTGATAAGTGCACCGGACGAAATACATCTGCAAACACCTCCGCCCACCAACCTCCTCTAGTAACATTCGATAGAAACGGATGTCTAGGGTATTTTTATAAGGGGTTCCTCAAAAACATCCGCTAGAGGGTCTTTTCCTTGTAGTGCCCAGCAGGTTTCAGCAACACTGGTAATACCAAACATATCATTGGCAATACCTGTTTTGTACCTCATTCCCCCTGTGGAAATAGGAGCCACCAACGTCATTGCCACAACATTAAAGCCCCTTAGTCCCGAGGAGGCCCCACCCATCCAAGAAACGGTCGAAACCACCCCTGTAAACGAAATTCCCATTGCAAAACCGGTGATCACGGTTAAGAAAACCAAGAAAAGAGGAAAGAATATGGTGACCCCCGCCATACAATGGGAATCACTAGTATGTGCCATATGTGACGTAATAGGTCACCCTACCCATATCTGTCTGGAGCTGGATGAGTTAAAACCACTCATTGGATCTGAGACAGACATTGCGACGCCGCGTTCCCGTAAAAAGGAACCTACCACCAAAGGTAAAGGCAAAGCATTGCATACCAATCACACATGCGCTCTCTGCAGCAACTACGGGCACTATACCAATCATTTCCCAGATATCTCGCGATATAGGGACGCCTTACACGCCATCAAGCGATCCTATCAAGAGGATCCCTCCACCCAGGCATCTGGAAATGAACCTCGTACCATCCTCTACCTATAGGAAGAATGAAGGGCACAAGAAAGACCCCCAGTCATGCCCCCTCCTGTTATATGTTGCACACTTTGTGATGAATGTGGTCACTTCCTCGAACAGTACGCAGCCCTGGAAGTCATCCACAGATGGTATCCTATAGAACGGGTTTACTACGTTGGATTGCGGGTTAACACAATTCACATGTTCGTTATGCGCCAATAATCACCTATTGGAGAATTGTCACTATATCCCCTGATTACGGCTAGCCCTCACTAGTTTATGCTTAGCCATAGTCTGCCTCTCCCAAGAAGATGAAATGGATGCAGATTCCACGGATAGCTCCACAACCCAAGAAGATGTGATGAGCAAATCCATCCTATTCTTGTCAGCTAAAAAGCGACCAATCAGGGAAACCCTAGCTACCCCCAATCGCTCTCTATAGAGAAGACCAAAATGCAAGTTATGCAAAACACCCAATCATGCAGTTGCCACTTGTCCTGATTTTGCAGCGTTACAACGCTGGTTCCCCGCCAGACCTCAAACTGAGCACGACGGAACCTCCATATCAAGGATATTTTTCCTTATATGTCAAGGCAATCATTATGAGTGGCACTATACTTATGCCTCGCAAACTTCGTCCCACCATCGATATGATTCATACCATAGAGAAGAAACAGGATGACCTCCGTGAATGGTATAAAAAGTACACCTCCGAGTCAACAACCCCACCCCCACATGGGCTTGGTGGGCGAACTAGGACGACACACCAACCCATCATGACACAGGCCAAGCCTAGGATAACATGCAAACTATGTGATCTGAATGATCGCCGAGTCAATCAGTGCAGAGAAATGAAGCCCCTTGCAAATAGTTTTCGCATAGTCTTTTCTCTCCCTCAGAAACTTCTCTCTAACCAAGAGAATATCACGCATAACTATTGCCAAATTTTTTCACAGTTTCACCATACGATTAAATGTGTGCACCTCCCCAAGCTAAGAGTGGCAAGAGCAGCGTTGAGTCTACACTCCCCCAAAGAGTCAAACACACCTAAGCCAACAACATGTAAGTGGAAGCAGAAGACCACCTCTTCTACAACAGATCCTTTCCAAGCGTCCACATCCGAGACGTTGAGTAGTGTTGCTTCCCATACAATCTACTCCGTTGGCATAGTGTTACCATGCACTATCTACACTGGCCAAAATCACACACCAGAGGTATGCCCGCTAATGGAAACATTCAGGCACCTCTGTAGCAGGCACAATTTACACCCATAGGAAATTGACCATCCTAGCGGGGAACCCAACCTTGTGCTCATGCAAAACCCCATCACAGAGATTCTCCCCCCACCGAACATCGACGACACGATTCACCATATAGGATTTGTATCATCGCATACCGGAAATAGGACTGCAGCCGCCCCCATATCCCAGGTTTCCACCTTATTCCTGTTGCAAAAGATCAAGGGACTTTTCTCTTTTGCATTGATTTCCACAAAATCTCAAATTTGCACACCGCTATCGAACTCCTTGATGATTCCCAGCCTCTAGAACAATGCCTAGTACAACTAGAGCTCGTCGACAAAGGTCGACTATAATCACTACAACAAAATGAGGCCCACAAGAAAAGGGTAAAATCATCATTCAACCGCCACATCAACCCTCGCTCATTCAATGAGGGAGAGCTAGTCCTCTGCTATGATGTCGCGAAAGAAGCGCTAGGGCTAGGAAAGTTAGAAACCTTGTGGAAAGGACCCTACATCATCAAACATTTCCTCTGATAGGGGGTGTACATCTTGACAGAACCGGATGGGACATCTCTCAACAACCACGTCAACAGCCTTTACCTCAATAAATTCTACCCATAAGGGCCAATATGGCCATCCCCTAGAGTGAACGTACACAAAACCCAACCACTGAATTTTTTTTAACCAAAAGACTTATTAAACACACTCAAAGTGCCACCATGGGTCACCAACCTGAACCTTATTTCAGATTTTCTGATGGAGCATTAAGATGGTCTCAAAGTTTAGCCGCAGCTGCCTAGGTCATTTATCGCCCTGACCGATCGCCACTCTGCTCAAATGGTGTGTGCATCGGATCAGCAACAAACAATCAGGCAGAATATGAAACTGTCATCGGACTTATGTGCGACACCGTCCATCAAGGCATACAACATATGCATGTCTACAACGATTCCCAGTTAGTAGTATCGCAGTTAAACCAAACATTTGAGACAATAGATACACATTTGTTTAGAAAATATTTGTGTACGAAAATATTAAGCAAAAAATTTGACTATATCACATTTACACATGTACCAAGGAGTCAAAAACAAACAGTTGATAATGTAGCTAACAATATTCTAAACTGGAATGCATCTCGAATAAACCATCATACATAAAAGCCAAAAAATATAGGTATCCATTAGCATAACATCATCCATAAACCGAAATAGGTGACACAACATGTAAAGCCATAAAAAATATCTCTCATATATATATATATATCACAATGTATATGTCTAAGTACAAAAATAGTGTCGTTGACCCAACGGCCAGCCCAAAGATACAAAAAAGTCGTCAAAAATAGGGGAAGCATCCTCATAATGGGTTCTTTCCCCATGTAAAAGTATACTCTAAGGCGATGCCCCCTCAGGAGGGGCACCTGGACCCACAACCTCTCCCGGTACCATCATTGGAGTTGTCGTCACAACCCAGACTGCTACCCTACGTAAAACAGGCCGATAGTCCCTCTTGCGGGCCATCATAGTCTCCATCCAGACCTCCTCAAGGTCATCAATAAAACCCTGAGAAGGCATCCCTTGGGTCAAGTGGTCCACTCGACCCCGGGCTTCCTCAAGAACTGACATTTGAGCAGTAAGTCTTGCAATATGAGCCTCCGCTGTATCTGCACGTGCTACCGTTGTGTCAGCACAATCCCACTCAGCCGCAGCCTCAGAAGTAACCGAGCTGCTACCGTCTCCTGATGGGCCAGCACCACCACCAGGTCAACCACTAGGTCCTCTAGTAGCATGCCCTCCGAGATCGCCCTTAGGCCTTCGCAGAGGAACGTGGCCAACCAACCGAGCCATGGGGCGACCCACCTTGCCAACATCTGCAAGAATAACCAAAACTATGTCAGTGTCACTAGACAAACACATAAGCACATACATACTCAAATAAATGAAAAAAATATAGAAAACGTACCTGTTGGCCCCCAAGCATAACCAGGAGGGAGACCCATATCTGGATCCCCCCAAAATTCCATCCCCGCATATGGGAATGGCAAGAACGTCTGTGGGTTCACCTTGAACCAGGCCTTTGTCATGGCATTCCAGTAATGCCCCACCATGCCCCCACCACCTTACAGCATCACCAGAGCCCACCTTCTCATACGAGGCTCCCGTGGGCCCCCAGGAGGCACTGCCACCACTGGCCTCAGAAACACTACCCTCTCGTACATAATGCTGCACAAAATACTGGTGTACGCAAACAAATTTGATCCATTGTGGACCTTGTTGAGTTGTGCCACCATCCTGTCATAGAAAAAACGGGAAAAATCATAAAAATGCCTGGAACTCAACCGACACAATACTCCAACCTGCGGGCCTAATGCTCTATGCGGAGCCGACGACCCGGCAAGTCGCACAATTGCTGCCAAAGCACATCGCTCTGCCAAATCTATCATTGATGCACTACTGAAGCACCCCTCTGTAAGAGGTGCCCCACCACAGTGACATCTTCGAAGCCTCTCCGGATCCACTCTCCCGGAAGGGAGTGGATACCTCAGCGCCTCACCCTGAGGCAGTAACCCAGTCACAAAATACACATCCGTCTCAGGACGGATTACCAAGTTTGTCCCATGCAACATGAACAAGTTGCGCCTCCTGCGCCAATGTCAGATCAAGTAGCGTTGGCTTGCGACTGAAGAAGCTTGTTCTCCATGAAATTCAGGAGCCCCCATTGCACCAGCTGACAGCATGCCCCAGCATCAACAACCAACGTAGTTTGGAGCTTGGGCCAATCCCGCTCCCTCCAAAACAACCTGTCATCAAAACAGGTACCCATCAGTAACATAAAAAACATAAAAAATAGGGAAAATCCAAAAAAAAAA
The DNA here is from genome assembly GCA_034641835.2 of Pinus albicaulis. Taxonomy (NCBI): domain Eukaryota; kingdom Viridiplantae; phylum Streptophyta; class Pinopsida; order Pinales; family Pinaceae; genus Pinus; species Pinus albicaulis. The sequence goes on from JAXQQM020083839.1 coordinate 124,771, forward strand.
TCGCCTCAACTTTGCGCGCCTGTATTATCCACCGATGCACTTAAGGTGCGCCAAATAAGGGGAACAAAGTGCTTTAAGCGCACTTATCCCCATAAAATGTGCACAGAAGGCGCACTTTTTCCCTGATTGCCCACGCAATCTAAGGCAAAAAACCACTTAGAAATCGTACAAACCTAGTCTGTACAGACCCTGACACCATCATAATGAAAAAATTAAAGTGCAGGATGTAGTCGAGGTTACCTGGGCATGATATCGCTAATCCATGATGCTCAGGATAACCGCAACGGCAAGAAATGCTACGCAGAAGCTCCTGACCTGTCAAGAACTCAAACAAGTACAAATGAATTGAATTAGGGCCATATTCACCCATATATTTCCCTTTTCAAAAACTTGGGAGGACCATAATGAGAGATCAGAAGGTCCGTTCCCCAAACCGTAAGCTACACCATGATCAGAACACCATAAAAAACAGAGGTGATGCCACACATTCACACCCCTGAAAAAATAATTTTTCAGCACCGGCATGTATGCCCTCTCTCATCTTTTTTTTAAAGCTCGTGACTTTCAATAATATTTGATAAAGAAGATGCTTTCACTTGAGGTAGTTTTTTTTGTAAGAAAAGCTCACAAACCATCCACAACTCCATCTACTGAAAGTTCCAAAGCAGGTATCATTCTACCCACAGCATCATAGAGTCCCTGTAAACTCTGCATATCCTGACATCATTTCTCTATCAGAAATCAACCATAGGGTCCTCATATCCGACCGTGTTTATCATCACCTCACCCTGCACATGATAAACATCCTCATTGGTCGATAGAGCCTCCCCTCCAAGGCGCTCGTCACCCACAGTAGACCATATATCACAACAAAAGTGATGCCATGGCCATACCACTTTAGTCCGGGAAGCAACTCATGCCCATCCATTCACCATGTATAAGGTCAAGTTTATCATAAAAGCTAAAACCTCCTTCCTGCATGATTAGGTTGTACAAACAGATCAAAAGCGCACTATTGTGACTCACATTTGGCCCACCATACCTCCACCAGAATAATCCCATCTACGATAATTTTCCATCCGCTTCATCAACCCCACACATGAGACCAACCAATGGGACCACCACCCTCAGAAAAACACCTTCCTCACAACATCAATGAGCGAACACTTTCATGTTTTGGGGTACCCGTATCTGTGTTTTGTACAAACCAAACCCCATTATTTTATTCTTTCGGTAAGTGTACAAAGACCGAAAATGGTGCATTACTTCCCCTCACCTTCTCATCCATCTTTGTCTCCCATGGAAGCAGTCCCTGAACACCCTTGGTCAGAGTATTACACTCCCATGCACAAGCCACCATGAAATTCATAGCCAGTTTATACCCACCCTGGAAGTCCTACTGACTCCAGGGATTTACCCATCATAAATAACTATGACTGCCACCAAGATGCTTAGTATACTCCGACCTTGGGCCACTGAATCCCGATCGTTATTTTTCGGTTACCCCTCACCAACATGCCTATGTTAAACCCATCACATCTAGGTCCCCGACCCCTCACGTCGACAACCCCTCATTCAGTTGAGGCTTATTTTTTGTCGACTTTGACACCTATTTTCGAAAAAGGAAGTGGTACCATGGATTACCCCTCTCCATAAAAGGGGCATCCTCGAGTGGCACTATGGGAGACATAATGCCCATAGATGTCATCGATCTTCCTAACATTCGAATGCAACAAAAGCTTTCATGTCAAGATGGTATCGTACCTTACAACCATTGCACATTGATCAAATTCGTCGAAGACCCGTGCCTCCATACACATCTCTTTCAGCAATTCTTACACGGGAAGGTCCCAACCAGCGCCTATGCGTAAAAAGAGCAGCTATATGCCATACCAAGTTTACACATATGGGTACCTGTTGTAGCCTCGACAACACCCTCCAAAAAAAAAACCCCACTTTAAGAAATTTTTGGAGCCCCTCTAGCATAAAGAAAATTTAAGTAAAAATTCAGGAGGACTAATTCGTTGAGTTGCAAATCTCAAAATTTGTGGAAAACCGCGACCCCGCGACCCTGAGGTCGCAATGTCGCAAGGTCGCGAGGTCGCATTCCCCTCACACCACCTCGCCATGCGACCTTGCGACCTCATTAATGGCCCGCACGTGCGATATTTTTATATATGGGAGGTCTCTAGGTCGCATTTTGCATATGCAGCGGATAGAAAAAACGCCTCTGACAGGTCGACTGGAGCGTGATTTTCCCGGGTAAGTTGCCGTTTTCCTCCTGTTGTTTCCTTTTTTATTATTCTTGCCTAATCCCTGCATTCCTCAGCCTTTAAATTTCCCTTTATCTCAGCCATTGTTTTCATTTATTGTTTAGGGTTTTTCTTTTGATTCCAGCTTTCACCTTACTTGCCCAACTCATCACAGTTTCTCATCCAGCCTCTCATGGCCTGTACCCTACTCCAAAATCTATCCCTTGACTCTGTCTGGACCCATTTAGCGTTGTGTTTTTCCAGTTAAAGGGAAAACAACTTCACGCCGCACGCGCCAAAACCCCGGCAAGCCCTAGTGTGACTTGCAACCCCGCGACCTAGTCGCAAGGTCGCAAGGTCGCATTCCCTCCATTTTCTCACAGTTCGCGACCCCGCGACCCCGCAACCTAATCGCAAGGTCGCATTCCTTACATTTTCTCGCAACTTGCGACCTCGCGGCCCAGCGACCCAGCCGCAAGGTCTCAAGGTCGCATTTCTGCTATTTTTCCGCAATTTGCGACCCCATGACCCCGCGACCCAGTAGCAAGGTCGCAAGGTCGCATCTTCGTCATTTTCTCACAACCCGCGACCCTGTGACCCTGCGACCTAGTCACAAGGTTGCAAGGTCGCACCTTGTCCATTTTCTTCTAACCTGCGACCCCGCGACCGAGTAGGCCACTTATTCAGCTCTACCTATGTCCCAGTTGAAATAATTGATAAACTGTAATTGGTCTTGTATCATCATGGCGTATTTATTATCTTGGGATTCTTTCATGAATATGACAGGTGAATTTGAAGCAGAATTGGAGTGTATACCTGTCCTCTCATATTCCAGCGACATGGGACCTCCAGTGTCCCGGAAAAAAGACAAGCACTTGGCAGTGGAAGATGTAGAGATGGAATTTTCAATGTCCCCACCCCCGATATACATAGATACCCTTTGCACATTTTCCAAAGGGGACAACATGCGTTGGTACCAAGTGTACCAAGAGTTCGCTAAAACGGAATTCCCAGAAGACCTCCCGGATCGGGAGATATACTTACAGGTCAAAAGGTCCAAGCTACATCTCACAGGTGCTCATCCGGCTATATTCCCATGCCCAGAGATGATAGATTGGATTATACAGAAAATGGATCCCAAGAAGTTTGTGATCAGAGACAGCGAAGGCAAGGCTTTCGCAACACTCAAAGGCTCAGATGCCCATGTTTATTACTCTTTTCCTGAGCGAGAAGAAGACTTCACAGAAGAATGGGCCATCGCTCATGCAGTTCCTATAGTTGACACTATAAGGCAATGGTGGGAGGAGCCTGAGAAGTTTAAGGTCAAGAAAGACCAGGAATATACAGTGGCGAGCCTCAGGAAAGTATATAAATTAGTGGCTGCCATGCTTTGCAGACTGTACAGGTGCCCATATGCCACTACCTTCAATGGCACATGGGCGACTCTCATGGAGTACGTCACAGTGCACGACACCCGTTTCAAATGGGCTAGCATATTGATGACCTCCATTCATACAAATTTATCCTCGGCATTAGTACCAGATGAAGGAATGCCTTCTGAATTCTATATGGCCTCATATTTATTGGACGCCGTCTGTTCGAGGTTGCAATTTGAGGGATGGGTACATAACTAGGATCCCAAACAGACCCATGTAATTCATCTACAAACCAAGGTGTTTTGGGAATCCAGGTATAAACAAGACATAGAGCCGATCTCCCAAGTGTTCATCCCCGCTCTATACGGGAAATTATTCGGCCAAGACGCCCCTTGCATGTCTTGGCGTGCCATGGAGATGCTAAGCAAAGTGGCGCATTGGTTCCCTTTCGTCGAATATACATTCATCCTAGTCTTTGGCTCGTTCAGGGCCCCACATGCTATGCCTCGTTTTGTCACAGACAGAATGCTCATGCAAGAGGTTTGTTTCCAAATGTCTTCGGGTTTCTCCAGGGTCCTGTCCAAGGGTAAGAAGAATTCGTGGCCCGCGCTACCCCTCACTACCGGCGCATACACAGTTAAATACTTTAGAGAGGTAGAGGCAGAGGGAGAAGAGATGAAAAGTTATCGCTTTGGGGCTTTAGAATACCGAACATACGACCCGGAGAGGATAGTTCCTGAACATTGTAAGAGGGCTAAGTTCAAATGGAACTATCACCGCACGGAACGCTCGGAAGAAGATGAAAGAAGGAACTGGTAAAATGAAAATCAACAACTTGCTCCGGGGGCAGACTCTGGCCAAGAAGACCCGGATGACCAAACCTTGGAAGAAAGGAGTCGTGAATTAGGAGGTTCTTCTTCATCTCTAGCTAAAAAGCCTCGAACCAGTACAGGGCATAGTACCTCTACCCAACATAAAGAAATAGAGGCCAAAGCCCAGCAAGAGAGAGAGAATCAAATGAAAGAGGATGAGGATAAACACAAGAAGAGTCGAAGGGCAAAACAGAAGAAGAAGCAGGCCGAGGAGGCCAAGAAGGAAAAGGAGAAAAAAGAGGAGGAGGCTGCAACAGAACATGAGCTCAAGAAAGAGTTAGATAAAGTGGAATTTGACCGCTAGAAGAAAGCAGAGCAAGCTGCAGCAGCTGAGCGTAAAATGAAAGTCGAATTGGAAGCAACGGCAGAAGCAGAGCTCAGGCAGAAGAAAGAACATGAGAAGGCGAAAGCCAAACGCCTACGAAGGGAAGAGGAGGAAAAGAAGAAGAAAGAAGAAGAGGATGAAATGTTGGAGAACATCGAGGTATATCCCCTAGAGGTACCTCTAGGTAGTACACGAGCCACGCTCTTCGATGTCAGTTCCTCCCAGGGGCAAGAGGAGGAGGTATTTGACCTCACCAGGCTCACATTCGATCAATTCTCCTTCAAAATCAGGCAGGAGAAGAGAAGATGCCTGGCGCAAAATCCTTCCGCTGCATCCACAGTCGCAACTGGAAAAAACATAGTCCTTGATACTAGGACTAATCCCGTGATGATAGCATCAGCTGGCACAGCTTTCGCTGCGGCCACAGAAGAAAATGTGACCAGAATGAGTAGAGAGATCGTTTCTCTAAAAAATAGACTACAAGAAGCAGAGCAGCGGGAAAAAAGGGCGGAATAGGAAAGGACAACATTGAGAGAGGAGGTTTAACAACTCCGAAACAAAACTCCCCCTGTCAATGAAGTTCTACTTGCCATTCGAAGGGAGTTCGATATATTAGAGGCGACCATGAGGCAAGTTTCTGGGGAAATGTTCACCATAAAACAAACAGTCGCCCCATTGGTAAGAGCCCAAACGGAGACTAAACAAAAGCACGAGCAGCTGAAGGAGGCCTCAGCTGCCTTGGACAGAATGATGGACTGGATAGTGCGGTACCCTCAGGCTCCTGAACATTTGCCAAAGAAGGATTGGATTCATACGCAAGATGCCAAAGTCCAAATCCGTATGAAAATGCAGTCCAAGGATAAGCTATCCAAGGATTTAGACAAAGTAATGGATGCATACGAACACCTGATCAGCGGCATCGATTCGATGCACATCCTTCACCACATTCCTTCGCTGGGGGCATTGGATGAGGGGAAAACCTGGGAACAGTTAGATCAAGAGATCCAGTCATCTCTGCAGCCCATTAAGCAAGCTGCTGCCACTCCTGATCTTGCAGCATCACGAGAAAACCTGGGCTAGTTTCTTGTTACGCTAGTATGGATTTACACCAAGCTTGCCTCTCTTTCCAACCTAATCTCATAGAAGAAGGAAAATCTAATCCCAAACGCTTTGGAGTGCATGCATCGGTTGAAAGAAGAGGTCCCTCTGGTTTCTCCCATAGCAGCAGAGTATCAGACCTGGCAAGACTTCCTCAAAGGGTAGTAGATTGATGCCCCTGACCTCACAATTGCGTGCACATCTTCATAAACCAGCGGCAGTAGGTCTCTGGTAGCATTTGGAGGCAGGTCGCAGGTCGCACCGCCCAGCCAGGTCACAGGTCGCACTGCCCAGCCAGGTCGCAGGTCGCAGTTCCCGTCGGTCGCAGGGCAACTCAACAGTCAGGCAGGCGAAGAGTTAGGAAGCCCAAAGGGAAATTTTTGATCTATAAAACTCCCTCCAGGGAAAATGTAAAGGATATTTTCTTTTTGGGACTCAAGAGCTATAGAGCATTGTATTGAAAGATAACACTCTTTTTGCATATGAATACAGATACCTGTTGAAACTCCTTTTGGATCTAATGTGTTTTGCTATGCGAACACTATGAGTATTTCTATATAGTTTCAAACATCTTTTGATTAATGAAACTACACTCTTAATGGCATCATTTATGCATTATGGTTTCCTGTACTTGTGTTAATCATGTTCAGTTTAAGTGCTTTCTTAATGGATGTCAATGACTTTGTTTATTAGCATTTCGTTTTATCTTTCAGGAAGTAAAGGGGCATCTCGCCATAAAGAACTATTTCTTTTGTGGGCAGAATAGCCTACAAGCATAACCCCAAAGATGTGTTGTTAACAACACCTCCTTCGGCGTGTATGCCTTATTATTTGTCTCGCTACGCATAGTGTTATATACGTGTTTAATGCATCAACCATGTATCTTGTATCATGTGAATAAGCGTGTGTCCACAGGTTCGATCGAGTTCTTTTGAGACCGAAGGGAAGGTGACTTAAGCGGTAGCCGGACCCACACCCCAGACAGGATCCCTATTCCAAGTGGTTCAAGGTCTAATTGGGACTTTCTAACAGGGAGATCCCTTACTGTTGGCTGGACAGATTTTCCCATCAACAGAATTGGCGCTAGAAGGAGGGGCTGAATGGCATCCTCCCAGCATACAACCAACATTCCATCACAAACTCCCCATGGGGAGGTCATAAACGACGATACTACCCCTCCCCCGTTAGAAGATATTCCAGGGGATGAGGTTGCATATTATGAAATTACCAGAGAGCAGTTGAGAGCCATACACCCAGCTTCCCGCAATATCATTAGGGATTTGCGATATGCCCCAATCATGAGTTTCTTGACCCATACTAGGACTCCTGATGAAAACATCACTCGTAATGGTGCCTTGGTGAGTACCATACCCTAGTTGGTGAATCTCATGGTTGAAGACCTCGCCACCACTGTTCAGGGTGATGAACCGATTCCCGAGCTCCAAGTGGGTGAAGAAGAGGAATTTGGCATGACTGAACCCTTCCTTGACCCTCAGCCTAACCAAGCCCAACAGAGCAACCACCAGGCACACCCTCCACCTGGGGAAGGTGACGGAGATAGAGGCCGAGGGAACGAAGGTGAGGGAAATAGAGCCCGCAGGAATGAAGGCGAGGGAAATAGAGCCCGCAAGAACGAAGGCGAGGGAAATAGAGCCCGTAGGAATGAAGGCGAGGGAAATAGAGCCCGCAGAAATGAAGGTGAGGGGAACAGAGACCGTGGAACTGGAGGTAGAGGATATAGAGGTCGTGGCCAAGGACATCATGCCAACCATCGCCGCCCAAACCCAAATAGGCCGCCTGTCTACAATTGGGGATATCTCAGAGACATGGTCAACCGTGAGAGATATCAAGATGAACACTCTCGCCATGAGGGAGAAGCATTGGTGTTAGGTATGGGGAGTGAATCTAAGAATGCGATCAGGCACCACCAGCATGCTAGGAGAGTGCAACCACTTGCCTGGATGGGCCAGTCTCCATTAGATCTTTTGGGCCCCCTCCACGACCTGCCTAGGCACCCTGAGAAGCATCTCCCCAAGTTTGATCCCGAGAAAGGCACCTTGGTCGAGGATCATATAAGCAGCTTCTATCTTTCCCTGCAAATCATGAGGGTTCAAACAGATGACATTGCTTGCCGTCTGTTTCAGCACACTCTTGAAAACAAAGCAGCCACCTGGTACCACTCCCTCCCAAGTGCCTCCATCACGTCATGGGACCAGTTCCGTCGCGCATTCTTGCAGAAATTTTCAGAGGAAAAAACCCCTTCCATGCTCCTCACGAAGTTAAGTACCATGAAGTGCCATAAGAAAGAGAAGGTTAGAGACTTCAATCAGCGCTTTGCCACCATACTGCAAAATTCCCCCCCCAACCTGGCTTTGGACGACTCTATTACCATAGACTACTATACAAAAGCTCTCCCCAGGGATATCGACGTCTTCGTAAAACGCGAAGCTTGGCCCACCCTTGCAGCAAACTACGCAGCCGCTCTTGTTGTAGAAAGAGACATGCTTTCTATAGGAGCCATCGATCACGAGGGGAGAGATGACCACAAACCAATCGCGAAGAAAGGTCAGTCCTCCACAAACAAGACTGCGGATAAGGATAAGGATGCTTTCGACTTCGAGAGTATAGAAAATACCCTCAAGCTATTGAAAAATGAAGTCTCCGACCTGAAGAGAAAGGGTATAGAATCCACGGCTAGCACCAAAGCACCTAAGCCATTTTTCAGAAAGAGCAACCCCAACACTAGCCGACCTCCGTCTAACCCGAACACTGTTATCAACGTGGAAGAAATAGGAAAAGATAACTTCTGTTCTTTCCACCAAGCTGCCCACTCTGAGAAAACATGCCCACAATGGATTGGCAGCATGACGACAGTGGTAAATCAGCTTCTGGACGATCAAACCCCAGGGGATGTGGGGGAGGATGATGTTTCTGACCACGGCGAAGATTTTCCCCCGGATGAAGAACCGTGGTCCTATGTTCTTGCGTTTGACATAATCTGCGGGGAAAACAATCTTACCATCGCTGATATCAACATGGTAGACAATCCTAAGGCCCAACCTGTATGAAATTATAGCCTTAGGAGCAAAGGACCGGTCCCCGAATAGTCCTTTGAGGAGAAGAAAAGGGCTTTCTTAAGGAAAATCCTTCCCCCAGGAAATGAACAACAAGTTGTTCCTGAGAAGCCCATGAATAAAAACACTCGAGCAAATCAAAAGAGCAAGCTCCCGGTGGGGCCCCCAAAACCACTACCAAGCCTTGTCCTCATTCTGATTCTGCTTATAACATTGTAGAGGACATGAAGAAAACCAGAGCTAACATCTCCCTCTACGAGCTTGCCCGCATCACAAATCAACGAGAACTCATTCTTAAAGCCTTCGCCAATACCTCAACTACTAAGCCTGTGAGCAATATGTCCGCGCAAGCCAGTCCTAGTGTTCAGTCTATTGTGAGCGCCATCAATGCAAATTCCAGGGGATCTACTCCTCCCTTCCTTTTATCTTTTGAGATTTTTAACTTCAACGTCCATAACTGTCTATTTGACTCCGACGCATCCACGAACGTCATGCCCCTATCTGTTTGTAAGAATTTTAACATCCGTCTGGAGAAAACTGACGTGAGGATCATCCAACTTGACAGATCGCAGGTGCCAGCTGTAGGAGAGCTAAATAACGTCATCATCCATCTTTCGTCCGATTCTAGAGTCCACCAATGTATTGACATTGTGGTTGTTGACATCCCTGAAGCCTATGACCTATTACTTAGCAGAGACTGGTCCAGCAAGCTGCAAGCGTATTTTGCCACTGACTGGTCCCACCTGTGGCTGCCTTACAAGGGTCGGAATAACCAAATCAGGGTCGAAAGTGAACCATATATGAAATATACTGTGACTGATTTGGACGCTACTAATGAACCCATCATTTTTGACCAGGAGGAGCTTGGCATGTGCTTCTTGGAGGCCATTTTCGGATGTTACAACCCTCCTCAGTCTCTAATAGACCCCGAGATCCAGTATGAACTCACTCTTGTCGCAGAAAACCAAGCCACTCCCGTCTCACATGAAACCAAAATCCCTCCCCAACCTACAACCCCGAAGGAGCCAGAAAATGACGTGTGGACCTTGTACTATGACGGTTCCAAGACCCATGACGGGGCTGGTGCAGGCTGCATCTTGATGGACCCTCAGAAGAACAAGTTCTTGATTTCATGTCAGCTGGAGTTCCAGTGCACTAACAATACTGTTGAATATGAAGCTTTGATCCTCGGACTCAAGAAGGCACTAGATTTAAAGGTAAGATGCTTACGGGGCATCGGAGACTCCGAGATTATCACTCGGCAGGTACGCAACACCCTTCATTGTTTGTCTCCACATTTAAAAGCTTATCAACAAGAGGTATGGCATCTTATTTCATCTTTTGATGCATTTGGAATCAAATCTGTTCTTAGAATGCATAATGCAACATCTGATACTCTGGCTAAAGTTGCTGCTAGATTTACCCCTTTGAGGGATGGTTTTTCTATTGAAGTTATGTATAGACCCTCCGTGCCAGATAATATTACTAATTTACGTGTTTTTGATGATGATAAACAAATATTGGAATTTATGCTCAACAATGAAGTATTCAAATACGCGGCAATAGACGAGGCGGATCACGATAAAGCTTTGCAGGAAGAGCATGATAAATGCAAGGAGAACCCCATGCCCAAGGGGATAGTATCACTTGAAAAGCTCTTTGATCTGCAAAGCCGATTCCGCGGGCCCCCAAATACCAAAGTACAAAGTTCCACCTTGGCACATCGGCAGGTGAACTTGGGATCAGATGATAACCCGAAGTTCGTCAACCTTGGGAAAGACTGCACTGACCAAGAGACGCAGGCTTTCACCCAGCTATTTTGAAAGTATCGAGACGTATTTGCATGGACATATGATGATTTACATATGTACGATACTCGGATTATTCAACACGTGATACCCATGAAGGAAGGCGTGAAGCCTTTCCAACGGAAGCTCAGAAAAGTGCATCCTACTTTGGAACCAATGATTCTAAAAGAACTTAAGAAGCTTTTGGATGCACACATCATATTCAAAGTTCGCCACTCCACATGGGTGTCAAATTTGGTCCCTGTACGGAAGAAGTCTGGAGATATCCGCTTGTGCGTGGATTTCTGGAATTTAAATCGGGCCTTAAACAAAGATATTTATCTGGTGCCTCCAATGGAACAAATATTGCAAGCTGTGTCCGGATCTGAGATGTTCTCCTTGTTGGATGGATTCTCCAGCTACAACCAAGTGCTGGTAGCTGAGCTGGACAGATTGAAAACTACTTTTCGAACCAAATGGGGAAATTTTGCGTTCAGACGCATGCCCTTCGGATTAATAAATGCGGGGGCAACCTTCCAATGGGCCATGGATATAGCTTTCCATGGTTTGATAGGGCAGAGCGTGGTAGTCTATTTGGACGACGTCACCGTGTTTTCGAAACACCGAGGCGATCATTTACGCCACCTCAAGAAAATTTTCGAAAGGTGCAGGAAGTACGGGATTTCACTCAACCCGAAGAGGAGTGTTTTCGCTGTGGCAGAAGGAAATTTGCTGGGCCACATTATAACTAAGCAAGGCATTTTTGTAGATCCAGAGCGGGCGAAATCCATTGCCCAGATTCCCCCCCCTAGCAGTAAAAAAGCCATGCAATATTTTCTGGGGAAAATCAATTTTGTACATAAATTCATATCGGATTTCACCCTGATAATCAAGCCTTTGCAGGGGATGATCAAGAAGAATGCAATTTTCAAATGGAATCTCTCGGAGAAGGAGGCCTTCAACAAAATCAAGCAAGCTATAGCTGAAGCACCATCCCTCCAAAGTCCAGATTTTAGCAGAAGCTTTATCCTGTATACTTTCGCTTCAGATTCATCACTTGCAGCTGTCCTCACGCAGAAAGACGACAAAAATGATGAACGGCCTATATCCTTCATGAGTACTGGTTTACAAGGAGCTGAACTGAACTACCCTGAAATCGAAAAGCAAGCCTATGCAGTCTACAAAGCAGTCAAGCATTTCAGGCCTTACATCTTGAAAAACCATGTCACGGTTTTCGTTCCCCACCTAGCTGTCCGCTCACTATTCGTACAACAGGAGTTAGGTGAGAGGCGAGGCAACTGGGTGGCGTGCCTACAAGAGTATGACTTAGAGTTTAAACCGGCACACACCGTTAAAGGACAAGGACTATGCCAAATGGCTGCGGAGGTTGCAAGTTCACATGGAGTTGAAGAAGAGTGTTGGGAACAAGAAATCGACATGTATCAGAGTGACCACACACCTCAGCAGAGAAGCCCTTCTTGGTACTCTGACATTTCAGGATACTTAGCCCATGGCATCCTAGACCCTACTCTAACCGCCTGGCAGAAACGCGCAATAAGGCTCAAAGCTGCATCTTACCAGCTAATCCAGGGGAAGCTTTTCGAGAAACATTACGATGGAGTCCTGTTACGTTGCTTGGAACATGATGAAGCACAGAAAATCTTGACCGAGCTGCATGACGGACCAGCTGGAGGGAATTTTGCAGGCGATACCACCGCCCACAAGATAATGCGCACATGATACTACTGGCCAACCCTTTTTAGAGATGCGCATGCATATGTCTGGAAATGCACTCAGTGCCGGAAATTCGCAAACCGAGAGGCGCAGCCAGCCACTCCCCTACTATCAGTAGCAGTGGAGGAACCCTTTCAACAGTGGGGTTTGGACGTCATTGGTGAAATCATACCTCACTCCTCCAAACAACACCGGTATATTCTTACTGCTACCGATTATTTCACCAGGTGGGTCAAAGCAACACCTTTACGCCAAACCAATGATCAAGAGGTAATAGAATTCGTCACTCATTCCGTCAGCACCAGGTTTGGCGTTCCAACTTCCTTGGTTTTTGATAATGCAACTTACTTTTCATCTTTTAGATTGTATGATTTTGCTCTAGAAAACGGTATTTTTCTTAAACATTCTGCAAATTACTATCCCCAAGGAAATGGGTTAGCTGAGTCAACCAATAAAAATCTTATCCGTATCATTAAGAAGACCTTGCTGTCCCACCAACGCAACTGGCACAACGCCCTTCACAACGCCCTTTGGGCCGACCGTGTCATGCCCAAATCCTCTCTAGGCACCTCCCTGTATTTTCTCGTGTATGGAAAAGAAGCAGTTCTTCCTCCCCATTTATCTCTCCCTACCCTTCAGTTGTCCCAAGAATGTCATGGTACCCCATGCCCCACCTTGCAAAGTCGGATCGACACCCTACTAAAGTTGGAGGAAGAAAGACAAAAAACCCGGGAAAATTTCGCCATCCACCAAAGGCAGATCAAGAGATGGTTTGATAGAAAATCCGTAGGGAATAAAAACTTTGAGGTAGGAGACCTGGTCCTGAAGTGGGATAAAGCTCATGAAGAAAAGGGAAAACATTCCAAGTTCCAAGCACTGTGGACAGGTCCTTTCCAAGTTAAGGAGAAATTAGGTTCCCACACATTTAGACTGCAAACTCTTGAGGGAAGAGTCGAGGTCCTCCCGATAAACGGGCATGACCTCAAACATTACTTCACTTAGCAGCCCTTAGAGGGTTATCTTATCCTTGTACCATAGTTTCTGCTTTCCTTTTTTTGTGAAAGATACCAAAAAAAAAAAAAAAAGATTATTATAAAAAACAGGAGTACTTGTCGGAGCCACGCCATTGGCACACTGCAACAGGTTCTATGCTGATGGAAGGCCTTTTCCTGATAGACGCGAAGGTGGTAAAAGCTTGCTTGTTATTGGCACCTAAAGGCAGCACATGACCTAGCTCAAGCCATCAAGCGGGGGGAGCCCACCTAGCAAGTTTGAGAGGGTGTCTGCAAAAAGAAAGTGTGATACATCGGTAACTAGATCAGAAGGGAACAGAGGTACTCCATGTTACGTCAGGGCATCCGGGAAAAACCAAAGTCGTCATATCAGACCAGGAGCAACCTCACGCCGTGCGTGCCAAAACCCCGGCAATCCCTAGCGCGACTTGCGACCCCGCGAACTAGTCGCAAGGTCACAAGGTCGCATTCCCTTCGTTTTCTCGTAGTTCGCGACCCCGCGACCTAGTCGCAAGGTCGCATTCCTTCCATTTTCTCGCAACTTGCGACCTCGCGGCCCCGCGACCCAGTCGCAAGGTCGCAAGGTCGCATTTCCGCAATTTTTCCGCAATTTGCGACCCCAAACCCCGCGACCCAGTCGCAAGGTCACATCTTCATTGTTTTCTCACAACCCGCGACCCCGCGACCCTGAGACCTAGTCACAAGGTCGCAAGGTCGCACCTTGTCCATTTTCTTCCAACCTGCGACCCAGTAGGCCACTTATTCAGCTCTGCCTGTGTCCCAGTTGAAATAATTGATAAAATGTGATTGGTCTTGTATCATCATGGCGTCTTTCTTAGCTTGGGATTCTTTCATGAATATGACAGGTGAATTTGAAGTAGACTTGGAGTGTATACCTGTCCTCTCAGATTCCAGTGACATGGGACCTCCAGTGTCCTGGAAGAAAGACAAGCACTTGGCAGTGGAAGATGTAGAGATGGAATTGCCAATGTCCCCACCCCCGATATACATAGATACCCTTTGCACATTTGCCAAAGGGGACAACATGCGTTGGTACCAAGTGTACCAAGAGCTCGCTAAAATGGAATTCCCAGAAGACCTCCCGGATCGGGAGATATACTTACAGGTCAAAAGGTCCAAGCTACATCTCACAGGTGCTCATCCGGTTATATTCCCATGCCCAGAGATGATAGATTGGATTATACAGAAAACAGATCCCAAGAAGTTCGTGATCGGAGACAATGAAGGCAAGGCTTTCGCAATGCTCAAAGGCTCAGATGCCCATGTTTATTACTCTTTGCCTGAGCGAGAAGAAGACTTCACAGAAGAATGGGCCATCGCTCATGCAGTTCCTATAGTTGACACTATAAGGCAATGGTGGGAGGAGCCTGAGAAGTTTAAGGTCAAGAAATACCAGGAATATACAGTGGCGAGCCTCAGGAAAGTATATAAATTAGTGCCTGCCATGCTTTGCAGAATGTACGGGCGCCTAGATGCCACTACCTTCAACGGCACATGGGCGACTCTCATGGAGTACGTCACAGTGCATGGCACCCGTTTCAACTGGGCTAGCATGTTGATGACCTCCATTCATACAAATTTATCCTTAGCATTGGTACCAGATGAAGGAATGCCTTCTGAATTATATATGGCCTCTTATTTATTGGACGCCATCTGTTCAAGGTTGCACTTTGAGGGATGGGTACATAACTGGGATCCCAAACAGACCCGTGCAATTCATCTACAAACCAAGGTGTTTTGGGAATCCAGGTATAAACAAGACATAGAGCCGATCTCCCAAGTGTTCATCCCCGCTCTATACAGAAAATTATTCGGCCAAGACGCTCCTTGCATGTCTTGGCGAGCCATGGAGACGCTAAGAAAAGTGGCGCATTGGTTCCCTTTCGCCGAATATACATTCATCCGAGTCTTTGGCTCGTTCAGGGCCCCACATGCTATGCCTCATTTTGTCACAGACAAAATGCTCATGCAAGAGGTCTATTTCCAAATGTCTTCGGGTTTCTCCAGGGTCCTGTTCAAGAGTAAGAAGAAGTCGTGGCCCGCGCTACCCCTCACTATCATCACATACACAGTTAAATACTTTAGAAAGGTAGAGGCAGAGGGAGAAGAGATGAAAAGTTATCGCTTTGGGGCTTTAGAATACCGAACATACGACCCGGAGAGGATAGTTCCTGAACATTGCAAGAGGGCTAAGTTCAAATGGAACTATCAGCACACTGAATGCTCGGGAGAAGATGAAAGGAGGAACTGGTACAATGCAGATCGACAACCTAATTCGGGGGCGGACTCTGGCCAAGAAGACCCGGATGACCAAACCTTGGAAGAAAGGAGTCGTGAATTAGGAGGTGCTTCTTCCTCTCTAGCTAAAAAGCCTCGAACTAGTACAAGGAATAGTACCTCTACCCAACAAAAAGAAATAGAGGCCAAAGCCCAGCAAGAGAGAGAGAAGAAAATGAAAGAGGATGAGGATAAGTGCAAGAAGAGCCTAAGGGCAGAACAAAAGAAGAAGCAGGCCGAGGAGGCCAAGAAGGAAAAGGAGAAAAAATAGGCAGAGGCTGCAGCAGAACAGGAGCTCAAGAAAGAGTTAGATAAAGTGGAAGCTAACCGCCAGAAGAAATCAGAGCAAGCTGCAGCAGCTGAGCGTAAAAGGAAAGCCGAATTGGAAGTAGTGACAGAAGCGGAGCTCAGGCAGAAGAAAGAACATGAGAAGGCGGAAGCCGAATGCCTACAAAGGGAAGAGGAGGAAAAGAAGAAGAAAGAAGAAGAGGATGAAATGCTGGAGAACATCGAGGTATCTCCCCTTGAGGTACCTCTAGGCAGTACACGAGCCATGCTCTCCGATTTCAGTTCCTCCCAGGGGCAAGAGGAGGATGTATTCGACCTCACCAGGCTCACATTCGATCAATTCTCCTTCAAAATCCGGCAGGAGAAGAGAAGATGCCTGATGCAAAATCCTTCCGCTGCATCCATAGTCGTAACCGGAAAAGACATAGTCCTTGATACTAGGACTAATCCCGTGATGATATCATCGGCTGGCACAACCTTCACTGCGGCCACGGAAGAGAATGTGACCAGAATGAGTAGAGAGATCGTTTCTCTACAAAATAGGCTACAGGAAGCAGAGCAGCGGGAGAAAAGGGCAGAACAGGAAAGGACGACATTGAGAGAGGAGGTTCAACAACTCCGGAACAAAACGCCCCTTGTCAATGAAGTTCCGCTTACCGTTCAAAAAGAGTTCAATATATTAGAGGCTACCATGAGGCAAGTGTATGGGGAAATGTTTACCATAAAACAAACAGTCGCCCCATTGGTGAGAGCCCAAACGGAGACTAAGCAAAAGCACGAGCAGCTGAAGGAGGCCTCAGCTGCCTTGGACAAAATGATGGATTGGACAGTGCAGTACCCTCAGGCTCCTGAACATTTGCCAAAGAAGGACTGGATTCACACGTAAGATGCCAAAGTCCAAATACGTATGAAAAATCAGTCCAAGGATAAGCTATCCAAGGACGTAGACAAGGTAATGACTTCATACGAACACTTGATCAACGACATCGATTCGATGCACGTCCTTCACCACATTCCTTCACTGGGTGCATTGGACGAGGGGAAGACCTGGGAATAGGTGGATCAGGAGATCCAGTCATTTTTGCAGCCCATCAAGCAAGCTGCCGCCACTTCCGATCTTGCAGCGTCACAAGAGAACCTGGGCCAGTTTCTTGTCACGCCAGTCTGGATCTACACCAAGCTCGCCTCTCTTTCTAACCTGATTTCGCAGAAGAAGGAAACTCTAGTCCCAAACGCTTTAGAGTGCATGCATCGGTTGAAAGAAGAGGTCCCCCTAGTTTCTCCCATAGAAACAGAGTATCAGACTTGGCGAGACTTCCTCAAAGGACAGCAAATTGATGCCCCTGACCTCACAATTGCGCGCACATCTTCATAACCCAGTGGCAGTAGGTCGCAGGTAGCATTTGGAGGCAGGTCGCAGGTCGCACTCACCAACCAGGTCGCAGGTCACAGTTTCCCTCCGGGTCGCAAGGCAACTCAACAGTCAGGCAGGCGAAGGGTCAGGAAGCCCAAAGGGCAAGTTTTGATCTATAAAACTCCCTCTGGGGAAAATGTAAAGGATCTTTTTTTTGGGACTCAAGAGCTATACAACATTGTATTGAAAGATAACACTCTTTTTTGCATATGAATACAGATACTTGTTGAAACTCCTTTCAGATCTGATGTGTTTTGTTGTGCGAACACTATGAGTATTTCTATACAGTTTCAAACATCTTTTGATTAATGAAACTGCACTTTTAATGGCATCATTTCTGCATTATGGTTTCCCGTTCTTGTGTTAATGATGTTCAGTTTAATTGCTTTCTTAATGGATGTTAATGACTTTGTTTATTAGCATTTCGTTTATCTTTTAGGAAGTAAAGGGGGCATCTCGCCATAAAGAATTGTTTCTTCTGTGGTCAGAATAGCCTACAAGCATAACCCCAAAGATGTGTTGTTAACAACACCTCCTTCGGCGTGTATGCTTTATTATTTGTCTTGCTACGCATAGTGTTATATACGTGTTTAATGCATCAACCATGTATCTTGTATCATGTGACTAAGTGTGTGTCCGCAGGTTTGATCGAGTTCTTTTGAGACCAAAGGGAAGGTGACTTAAGTGGTAGCCGGACCCACACCCCGGACGGGATCCCTATTCCAAACGGTTCAAGGTCTGATTGGGACTTTCTACCAGGGAGATCCCATACTGTTGGCCGGACAATTTTTCCCATCAACAAGTTGTTTCTTTACTGTGTGCACCATTTGCAGAGCTAAACTTATCTTCTTGTGTCACTGTGCTTGTTGCAAGTAGAGATGTACTTCATCATACTTCATCTCCATTATTAAGTTGTCTGAAAATTGTGAAATTCAGAGCATGCATACTGACATCCCTATCCTAATATAATGTTGGAAATTAATTCCAACTACTGATATCAATCAACAGTAATTGTAGAAGGATTGGATTGCGGCACATTGAAGCCTTAGCAAAGGCGGTTGCCGTCTTCCTGTAGAATTGCAAAAGGATTGGAAAGCTCGCACAAGTGTAGTGCAGAGCAGATAAGAATTGGCCCCTTGATATTTATCTAAGGCGGTAGCCGAATTCACGCAGGAGCAGAGTAATGGCTCAAACTCAAAGTCTCACCAGTAGCGCAGAGCTTTGATTACAGGTTGAATCAGGCTTTTAAAGCCTTACCTACATATTGGTGGAGTTAATGTTTCGAGGTGGCACAAGTTCGCTGCATTACAAGCAGCGATGCGATGCGATGATAGTTTTAACACTATCGCATCGCAAACTTTCAAAGTTCTTAAAACGTGCACACCAAAGAGTTTCGGCGATGCGATGAGGTCCCACCTCCATCGCAATCGCGGCATCACAAAGTTTGTTGCATGTCCGTTGCACTACTTCCGTTCTCCGATGCGATGTGGACCCTGCTCCAATCGCATCGCAAGTTTTCAAGTGATCGTCTGCAAAGGACTGTTGAACTGATGTTCGCTGATGTTGCGATGCGATATGGGCCCCGCGCCATCGCAATCGCAGGATTGCAAAAGTTCCTCCAACTTTTGTTTGTTCCATTGTATTGATCGCTTCTGATGTTGCGATGCGATGTGGTCCCCACCACCATCGCTAATCGCACATCGTAGTTTGTAAAAGCGCAAAGGTATTAACCTTTTGGCCGCTGAGTTTGCGATCGCCGATGGACTTCCGGATGTGATGAGGAGTTCAAATGGATTTCATGAAATTTGAAGTTCGACTTTGTTGTTCGGTTTAAATTGTTTTATTGTAACCCCGCCTTATAAAAGGAATGAGCCCGAAGGCTTATTGTAAGAATGTAAGAATGTAAGATTATTGCATTGTTACGCTGTTGAAAAAGACAAAGAAGAGAAATAGAGAAATTGTTGTGGCCCGCAGGCTGAATACACAGCAAGATTGTAAGCACTGTATGTGCAGATTTGAAGATAGAGAAGTTTATGAGCACTGTTGTTTTACAATCCACTATTATACTTTGTGAATCCCTCGCAAGGAGGAATAATCAGTTTCATTCCGATTTTGTATTTCTTTTATTCTTTTATGAATTAAGGAAACTTGTCCTAAATTTTTTCTGTTCATTCTGCAAATTGAGTTTTAAAACTCTGTGTTGTTGAGGGAATCTTCATTCTCTCTTGTTGTTTAGAAGCAATCAGAAACATCTACATGGTATCAGAGCTAGTCTAGGCACTCCGTGAGACAAAACAAAGTTTGTTTTTCCACTGCAGGAGCTATAAGAAGCGTATTGAGTAGATTTCTCAGGCAGAGAAAGTTCTTGCTTGTCTTATTATACAGTCAGTATCTTTTCTTTACTTATACAGTTAAGATGGAAGATGTTGGAACTGGCTTGACAAATTCCCAACTTCCACAGTTTAATGAGAAGAATCATAGTTATTGGTCCATAACTATGAGAGCTTTGTTTGCTTCTCAGGAATTATGGGAGCTAGTTGAAACTGGCTACCCTGAACCTGCAGATGCAGCAGCGTTGGCTGCTTTGACAGCAGCAGAAAGAGACCTGTTGAGAGATAGCAGGAAGAAGGTCTCAAAAGCCCTCTTTTATCTCTTTCAATCTGTACATGAGAGTGTTTTCCCACGGATTGCAGTAGCAACGAAGTCTAAGGAGGCATGGGATATTCTCAAAACTGCCTATCAGGGCATGGAGAAGGTGAAGACTGCAAAATTGCAGATGTTGAGGAGAGACTTTGAAACTCTCAGCATGAAGGAATTTGATACAATAGATTCATTCTTCACTCATGTTATTGGGTTAATAACTCAGATAAGATCTCATGGTAAAATTCTTGAAGAAAGAAGGATTGTAGAGAAGATCTTGAGAAGTTTACCATCAAGGTTTGAAGCTATTGTGGTAGCAATAGAAGAGACAAAAGATCTCTCACAGTTCACTGTAGATGAACTCAGTGCTTCTCTTATGTCTCATGAACACAGACTGAGTAGAGGAACATATTCCTCTTTGGAGCAAGCATTCAAGACTCAGATGTCATTCGGCCGAGGTAGAGGTCGAGGCAGAGCAAATAACAGAGGTCATGGAAGAAGCCAAAACAGAGGCAGAAATAATCCTGCTAGCACAAGCAGAAGGAGCTACAATCAAAACCAAGATGAAGGTTCAAGCAAACAACAAGCTCATGGACAAAGGTAGACAAATCCCAAGTCCAATGTCATTATTGCAAGAAGTTAGGCCATTATGCCAATGAATGTAAGAAAAAGCAAAATGACATGAATAATAGGAAAAATGCTAATTTTTCAAATGAAGAAGATAAGAGCCCAAAGATTGTGCTGTTAACATGTACCATTGCACAAGACAAATAAGAAGATGTTTGGTTCTTAGACTCAGGTTGTAGTAATCACATGACTGGAAACATAGTAATGTTTGCCAATCTAGATGAAAATGTGAATTCTGAGGTAACAATAGGAACTGATAGTAAGATATCTGTCAAGGGTAAAGGCAGAGTCAGTATCCTAGCAAGAAATGGAGAACAAAAAATTGTGCCAGATGTATACTATGTACCTGGTCTAAAATGTAATCTTTTGAGTATTGGACAGCTCATTGACAAAGGTTACAATGTGTTCTTCAAAAATGATGTGTGTACAATCAAAGACATACCTCCAAGTAAGAAGATCATTGCAGAGGTGCAGATGACCAACAATAGAATGTTTCCTCTCAAACTCAGAGCATATCTGAAAGAAGGAAGAACTATTGCGGTTGTAACACAAGAAGTCTTTCAAGAGCAAGTGAAAGATGAGAATTGGTTATGGCACTTGAGATTTGGACATCTCAATTTTAGAGGCCTGAATCTGTTGCACAGAAAGGGAATGGTAAAGGGATTTCCATTGATTGAAAAGCTGGACAGCCTTTGTGAAGGTTGCATCTTGGGCAAACAACACAGAGAAAGCTTTCCAGCAGGAAAGAGTATAAGGGAAAAAGCACCCTTGGAAATTGTTCACTCTGATGTGTGTGGACCGATGCAAATACCATCATTTGCTGGAAATAAATATGTTTTAACTTTCATTGATGATTACACCAGAAAGATATGGGTGTATGTGTTAAAACAGAAGAGTGAAGTGTTTGAGAAATTCCGCCACTTCAAAACTCTTGTTGAGAAGCAGTGTGGGAATTATATCAAAGTGCTCAGAACTGATAGAGGTGGAGAGTACATCTCCAAGGATTTTCTGCGTTTTTGCAGAGAAAATGGTATACAAAAGCAATTCACCATGAGGTATACACCTCAGCAAAACGGTGTTGCAGAAAGGAAAAATAGGACCATTTTGGACATGGTCAGAAGTATGTTGAAGGCAAAACACTTGCTGCATGAGTATTGGGCTGAAGCTGTCACTTGTGCAGTTTACATCTTGAACAGATGCCCAACTAAAGCTGTCATGAATAGAATACTAGAAGAAGCATGGAGTGGACGAAAGAAAATTGTCACTCACATGAGAGTATTCAGCTGTGTAGCATATGCACATATACCTGATCAACTAAGGAAGAAGCTTGATGGTAAGGGGAGAAGTGTGTCTTTATTGGCTACTGTAATGAGTCAAAAGCATACAAATTTTATAATCCATCCACCAAGAAATTGATAGTAAGCAGAGAGGTGCAGTTCTGTGAAGAAGAAGCTTGGGATGGAAGTCTAGAAAACACTGTGAATGTAAAGACAACTCTGTCTCACGAAGAAGAAGAAGAAGGAACAACAACTGTTAACCCTTCTTCGGTGGCTCCTCCTTCACCACCACAAACTAGAATTCGAACAGCCTTGAGAAGTCAAGGAAGTGCTACTCCAAGCACATCGCAGGGATCTAGAATGCCCTCAATTTCGAATGAAACTCCAAGCACACCAAGAAGACCAAGATTCAGAAATCTGAGTGAGATATATGAACAAGGAGAGGTAAGTAACAATACTAGTCTGAACTCATTATTCGCTTTGTATTGTCATGTTGATGACCCAATTCATTTTGAAGATGCTCTAAATGATGATAAATGGATTGAAGCAATGAATGAAGAAATTGGTGCAATTGAGAAAAGTAAAACATGGGAGTTAGTGGACCTCCTTGAAGGCAAAGATGCCATTGGAGTTAAGTGGGTCTATAAGACCAAAAGCAATGTTGAAGGCAAGATAGATAGGTACAAGGCCATACTTTTTGTTAAAGGCTACAAGCAGCAACAAGGGAGAGACTATGATGAAACCTTTGCACCAGTAGCAAGGATGGAAACAGTCAGAACAGTGTTGTCTATTGTGGCACAACACAAATGGAAGATTTATCAGATGGATGTTAAATCTGCATTCCTGAATGGAGTGTTAAAAGAAGAGGTTTATGTTGAACAACCTCTAGGCTAAGAAGTTGAAGGCCAAGAGCATAAAGTATGCAAACTGAAGAAGGCTCTTTATGGGCTGAAGCAAGCTCCAAGAGCATGGTACAGCAGGATAGATGCTTACCTAATTGAGAGTGGGTTTGAGAAGTGTGATGGTGAACCCACACTCTACATAAAGGAGAATGATGGTAAGACACTTATCATTGTTTTATATGTAGATGATTTAATTTTTACTGGAAATGATGCTTCTCTCATTGCTGATTTTAAAGCACTTATGAAAAGAGAATTTGAAATGACTGACTTGGGCTTCTTAAGATATTTTCTTGGAATTGAAGTAGACCAAAGTGAAAATGGTGTTTTCATTTCCCAAGTTAAATATGTAGAAGCAGTGTTGAAGAGAACATCAGGATATGTGTTTCATTTAGGATCAGGAGCAGTTTCATGGGCTTCCAAGAAGCAACCAGTAGTTGCTTTATCTACAGCAGAAGCAGAATATGTGGTAGCAACAGCAGCAGCATGCCAGGCAGTATGGTTGAGAAGAGTTCTTAGAGATTTGTGTCATGAACAAGAAAAGGGCACAACCATTTACTGTGACAATAGCTCGGTGATAGCATTGTCTAAAAATTCTGTTTTTCATAAAAGGAAAAAGCACATTGACACCAAGTTTCACTTCATACGTGAATTGGTTAACAATGGTGAGATTGTTTTGCAACACTGCAGAACAGAGGATCAGTTTGCGGATATCCTCACAAAGCCATTAGCTAAGAAAAGCTTTGATCATTTCAGGGAATGTCTGGGTATGCAGAAAAAACCCAGCAGTTGAAATTAAGGGGGAGTGTTGGAAATTAATTCCAACTACTGATATCAATCATCAGTAATTGCAAAAGGACTGATTGCAGCACATTGAAGCCCTAGCAAAGGCAGTTGCCGTCTTCTTGTAGAATTGTAAAAGGATTGGAAAGCTCACACAAGTGAAGTGCAGAGCAGATGAGAATCGGCCCCTTGATATTTATCTAAGGCGGTAGCCGACTTCACGCAGGAGCAGAGTAATGGCTCAGACTCAAAGTCTCGCCAGCAATGCATAGCTTTGATTACAGGTTGAATTAGGCTTTAAAGCCTTACCTACATATCAGCAGAGTTAATGTTTTGAGGCGGCACAAGTTTACTGAATTAAAAGCAACGATGCGATGTGATGATAGTTTTAACACTATCGCATTGCAAACTTTCAAAGTTCTTAAAACGTGCACACCAAAGAGTTTCGGCAATGCGATGAGGTCCCAACTCCATCGCAATCGCGGTATCGCAAAGTTTGTTGCATGTTCGGTGCACTACTGCCGTTCTCCGATGCAATGTGGACCCCGCTCCAATCGCATCGCAAGTTTTCAAGTGATCATCCGCAAAGTACTGTTGAACCGATGTTCGCTGATGTTGCGATGCAATATGGGCCCCGCGCCATCGCAATCGCAGGATCACAAAAGTTCATCCGAATTTTGTTTGTTCCATTGTATTGATCACTTCCGATGTTGCGATGCGATGTGGTCCCCACCACCATCACTAATCGCACATCGTAGTTTGTAAAAGCGCAAAGGTATTAACCTTTTGGTTGCTGAGTCTGCGATTGCCGATGGACTTCCGAATGCGATGAGGAGTTCAAATGGATTTCATGAAATTTGAAGTCTGGCTTTGTTGGTCGGTTTAAATTTTTTTATTGTAACCGCGCCTTATAAAAGGAATGAGCCCGAAGGCTTATTGTAAGAATGTAAGAATGTAAGATTATTGCATTGTTACGTTGTTGAAAAAGACAGAGAAGAGAAATAGAGAAATTGTTGTGGCCCGTAGGCTGAATACATAGCAAGATTGTAAGCACTGTATGTGTGGATTTGAGGACAGAGAAGTTTGTGAGCATTGTTGTTTTACAGTCCACTGTTATACTTTGTGAATCCCTCTCAAGGAGGAATAATTAGTTTCATTCTGATTTTGTATTTCTTTTGTTCTTTTATGATTTAAGAAAACTTGTCCTAAATTGTTTTTGTTCATTCTACAAATTGAGTTTTAAAACTCTGTGTTGTTGAGGGAATATTCATTCTCTCTTGTTGTTTAGAAGCAATCAGAAACTTCTACATATAATTGCCATCAATTGCCCGTTTTGGGTAATCTCTCATAAACTTTTAATTGATATAGAAAAGGGGTATGTCAGTGACGATAGAACTTAGAACCCATCTCAATTGATGAAAAAACCCATGCAAGGTTATCTCATTGTTTATATTTTGGGTTCAGCTGGATAAAGAAGTAATGAGCTTTGCATTAGAGTATTGTTCCTGCGAAAGAATATGTATTTCTTTCTTAGTCTTATCAAATCAATTCAATGACTTCAACTCCGATGGCCTCCCAATTTGCTGTAGATTGATAGTTATGAGGTTAAGCCTCCACCCCCAAATAATTTTAACCACACTTGCACAAATACTTTGTTTACATGCACAATGTCTGAATTCATATGAATGTTAATTACATGTACAATGTCTGAATTTATCTGTCAAACATATCTTATGAAAGGGAATGGAAGCTCACTGACTGTCAAAACAATGGAAGCAAAATCAAAATGAATTTGTTTTGTTTCATTGGACTGTTTTATGAAGTTTGAAGTTATCTATCTCAAGAGATTGAGTGAGCAATTTCCTTGAAGCAGAGGCATCGACTGGTGTTGTGGTTGCATTGAACCACTTCTTCAAATCGTGCCTATAGACCCCTATAGTAGCTTTTCATTAGTACCAGACACTAATCAGTTGCAATCACAAGGTGTTATTTTTCATATTTGAAGAAATATTCAATTACCCTGTAGCAGATTTCTTAAAGAGGTCAATTTGACAAAGAACTTGTAGCGAAATTTGTAGTTATCTATCTCAAGAGATTGAATGAGCAATTTCCCTGAAACAGAGGCATGAACTGGTGTTGTGGTTTCATTGAACCACTTCTTCAAATCGTGCATATAGACCCCTATAGCAGCTTATCTATTCATTGGTACCAGACACTAATCAATTGCAATCACAAGGTGATATTTTCCATATTTGAAGAAATATTCAATTACCCTGTAGCAGCTTTCTTAAAGAGGTCAATTTGATAATAAACATGTAGCTGTCATTTCTGGGGACATGGGTGCTCTCCATTCATAGATTTGAGCATGAAGTGTGAGAATATTTGCTGGCACTTTCGACTTGCTATAGCATCTCAAAAGAAAATTTTGGCTGGCATTCATGCAAAACTTCTTTTCCTTCCATTTTAACCTATAAATGTAGTTTTGTTTTTTGTTTTTTGTTTTTTTTGTTTTTGTTTTTTTTTGTTTTTTTTGTTTTTTGCTTTTTTGTTTTTGTTTTTTGTTTTTTGTTTTTGTTTTTGTTTTTTGTTTTTTTTGTTTTTGTTTTGTTTTTGTTTTTTATTTTAGAAAGAAAAAATCGTTGTCTATTAAAAATATAAACAGTACATTCCATGAACATCATACTCAAAAAGATGGATAATATCACAGAAATGAGATTTATCAACATTGTATACATCCATCTATAGACAGATATAGGCATATGCAAAGATTTTCAGCTATCAAAGGAAAAAACATAATTCAGCATAACAATGTTCAAAGGTTCGTACATCATAATGTAAATATAACAAAATTTCAAAACAATACTGACTAGTCTGTTCATTCCTTATAAAAACATGATTTATTATTGAATGAAACCATAAGGTTCGGTGCAAATGTACTCAGGCTCGCTTGCAGCCGAATCAGCTTCCTGATATATCTGCATATATATAGTATTTGGACAATGATAGGCTCGCTTCTTCTAGCTCGCCAGAATTTGACATCCACTTGGATCTCATGGGATGGGGATATCAAAAGCCCAGATTTGTTGTCCATCTCTGTAGTGAGAAACCTGCAAAAACCCAAAATTTATGCGGACACCCTTTTTTGAAATTCCATCTGCTCTAGTAATATTCTCTCTGAATATGTGATTTAAGGGCGGCTTGTTCATTTTAGTCCATAGTTGCTTCGTTCTCATGAGCTAACCTTGAGATCCCGGAGATGATAGAGCTGCTTTGTCAGATATGGCATCAATGATGATTCTAGAGTCTCCATAGATATGGACCTTGCTCAAACCCATGTTGTGAGCAGCCAATAATCCACTCCACAGTGCCATCAACTCCACCATGTTATTTGTGCCCTTACCACCATTCCAACATATGTGAATCCTTTCCGCCTAAGATATTTTGATCCAAGATCCGCATCCCATCATACCTTCCTGACATGCCCCATCGAAAAAAATCGCAGGGAGCATGATGGGATGAGGTCTAATCCTTTGAGAGCAATCACATATATTATCCTTAACAGACTCCCAATCATTAATCCACTTCATGATTGCATCATGTATATGGGAGATGGAAAAAGGCTTATCTTCAAAAATAAGCTTGTTCCTGCAAGCCAAACTTCCTAGATGAGAAAAAATGTTAAGGATTGGAATTTGCTCAATATCTTGTCCCATCTATGAGCAGTGTCCATGAACTCCCCACGAGTCCACGATGGATCCAAATGATAGTGAATGAATAGATTCCATATAATAATTACCCTTGGATAGGAGAAGAAAAGGTGATCTACCGTTTCCTCATGCTGAAGGCAAAGAGCACATCTTCCCGGCCCAGAGAGACCCCTTCTGATGAGCAAGTCCCACGTAATAATTTTCTTCCTCCAAACAAGCCAGCCGAATAACACGATATTGGTTGGTATTCTTCTGTACCAAAGTTCCAGAAATCCGTGGACTTATTATCATAAAAACACTGTATATTGATGTAGGAATAAATATCCTTCACCACCAGTGAGTCATCCTTCATTGCCCCTTCCCATGCTATTCTGTCACCCCCAGTCATGTAACACAAACCAGTCGCCTATATGCCCTCTGTATACCTTCTCCATTCCACAGCGTCCGGGCCGATAAGGCTGATTTGTTCAGTTGTTTTCAAAATAGGAGCCCCGTGAACCCAGTAGTGGATCACTTGAAAGAAATATAAAATGCCTTTGTGAGCTAGACGGTGAACGATACACTGTTCTGGAAGAGAGGAAACGGACATGCCATATATTCGTTCACAGCCCAGTAAGATCCTCTGCTCGTTCCCTAATCTCCAAGTCAACCTCTCTGCAAATAGATGCATTACTTTCCTGAATCCTTGCCATATTGCAGATATGGCCCGTGGAAAAGAAAATTGGTGATAATATATTTTATGGAGGGGGTCTCTAGATAAATATTTGCA
Organism: Pinus albicaulis; assembly: GCA_034641835.2. Taxonomy (NCBI): domain Eukaryota; kingdom Viridiplantae; phylum Streptophyta; class Pinopsida; order Pinales; family Pinaceae; genus Pinus; species Pinus albicaulis. The sequence continues at coordinate 153,004 of JAXQQM020083839.1, forward strand.
TTTGATGATTTCAGACCATATTCCCTTACCTTTAATGGCCCTCCACAAGGATTTGATGAGAAGAGAAGAATTAAATTCTCTTGTATTTAGGATGCCCCACCCCGCATGTTGTTTTGGGCAAAATAATAATTCGAGCTTGCACAGATAATATTTCTTCGTCATTACAGCACTTCCCCATAAGAATTGTGATAGAATTTGATTTATTTGCAAAACAATTTGTTCTAGAAAATAAAAGAGATGTCCCCAGTACACTATTAATTGTGATAGAACCGCTTGAATCAAAATGAATCTTCCACCCAGCGATAACCATTTGTGAGTCCATTTGTTGATTTTGATTTTGAACTTCTCCACAATCCACATCCAATCCCTCACCTTATATCCACAAGGTTTGATTCTGTATCCCAGATATAAAAAACCTTCATTTTCCTTCTTAGTATGGATACCAAGAAAGCCAACAATGAAATTTATCTCGTCAACATCGCAAAATTCACCAAGGAGGAAAGATTTATCCTTGTTAATGCACAAACCGGAGGCGTTTCCAAAGCGAGTAAGCAAGAAATGAATGTAGAACCAATTATTTCTAATAAGCCAGCCAAATATAAGAAGATCATCCACAAAGAGCGAGTGGGAAATACTTACAGAATTTGAGAAGGAGAAACCAGTAATAAAGTCCCCCCTCATAGCCATATCCATAAGTTTGCTAAATCCATCCATGACTAATATGAAGATGAGAGGGGATAGGGCGCATCCCTGTCTTAGGCCTCGCTCAGCCCCAAAATTTTTTGTTGGCAAGCCATTTATAATCACTGCATATCTGACGGATGTAATGCAGGCCATAATCCATCTCATGGATTCCATAGGGAGCCCAATCTTCATTAAAACTAGTCGAATGAACTACCAATCTACTCTGTCATATGCTTTGAGAAGATCAATTTCAATAATAAGGGCCTCCTGCTTTCCTGTGCACATGGTGTGCAGTGCCTCCTGAGCAATGGCAATGGCATCATGTAGAGATTGACCCCTTAGGAACTCGTATTGCTCCATAGAAATGAACTTAGATAATATCTCCCTGTTCCTGTTTGCAATAATTTTTTAAGAGACCTTATATATTAAGTTGCATAAAGAAATTGGTTTGAAGTCCGAAAAACCCTTGGGTTCAGAATATTTGGGTATGTGTGCCAAGCAAGTGGCATTCATGTTTGCAGGGATCTGCCCCATAATCCGACCTTTTTCCACAATAGTTGTGATCTCCTCGGCCAATATATCAAAGAAATGGGAATAAAATTCCGCCGACCAGCCATCCGAGCCTGGACATTTATCATGGGCAAAAGACTTTAACGTTTGCGCCACCTCCTCCTTAGTAATTTATGAGTTCAATACATCGAGAGCTGCAACATCAAACATTTTAGGGATGTGCTGGAGAACCCATGCCTGACAGGCAGGGTCTATGTTCTGGTCCACTTGGTAGAAGGTCGAGAAGTGCCTGTAAGCCTCCTCCTCTATTTCAGATGTGGAATTGGCATAGCTCCCATCAGTCCTCTGAATATACCATATGGCATTCTTATTTTTCCTTTCATTGGCACTTTTGTGGAAAAATTTTGTATTTAGATCTCCTTCCTTGAGCCAATTTATTCTGCTCTTTAATTTCCATGTGAGTTCTTCAACCTTTAGGATCTCCATCCTCCTTTTCTGTAGCTTGTCAATTAATTTGTATGTCTCTTTATCAGGTGCCTTGTTGACAAACTCAACATGTATATCACTAAGATTTTTCGTTATTTCCTTCAACTCAGCTCTGAGCATATCCTTTTTCTTAATTTCCCATTCCTTTGTAATGCATTTGATCCTTTGGATTTTTGCATGAAATCTTTCCCAACTGAATATACCTTCATATGGTATATTTTCATTCCAGTTCACCTTTACGAGTTGGCTATATTCAACGTCATCCAACCAAGCTCGGTTGAATTTGAAAGGCACCCCAAATCGCCTACTCTCAGCTTTCCATGAAAGAATAATGGCCATATGATCCGAAAAGTCCGCCACCAACATTGTGGATCTCATATGCCCCAATTGATTAAGCAGAGTTTTAGCCACCATTTCTTTGTCGAATCTTTTTCCGATATAATCCCCCTCTGCTCTTTGATTGGTCCAAGTTGGAATTAGAGGAAATAACCGTATATCTTTTAGGTGGAACTTTTCAAAAATTCTGCCAATGTGATCCACCATAAGGTCAAGTCTGGCGTTGAGTCTCCATGATTCATCAGAGTGGAGAGTAGAATTGAAATCCCCGATGACAATTAGATTGTCCATATATAGAATGCCAGACTTATACAACCGTGTCCAGAAGGTAGTTCTATTCTGACATGGAGCATATAAATTTAAGATATTGAAGGTGCCATGGAATCCACGTAAACTCCCAGATAGAAAAATGCCTCCAAAGATGCTATAAGCTTGAAACTTTACATAAGACGAATTCCACATAGCAAGTAAACCTCCTGCATGTCCAACCTCATCCACAACCACCGCATGCCAACCCGGTCTAATATTTAATATAGTGCCAATTGCTTTCGATCTGCAACAGAGAGTCTCCTGGAATAGAACAATTAAAGGGTCTGCTTCATTTAGCAGTTCCTTTAAGCGAGAGTGTTTGGAGGAGTCGCCCATACCCCTCATATTCAGAGAAAGGATGGAGGTCATTTGGAAAATCCGGAAGGGTTGCTTTCTCTAAGCGCCCTGAGTTCATCGGAAGCAGAGATGGGAACATCCACTAAGTCCAGAAAGTCTTCTCGGAAAAGAGATTTGGTTTTAAGTCTACCCATGAAATGCCTTGTCCTAGATTTAGATTTTTTACGCACAGTGATGTTATTCCCAGAGATAGGTGAGATGACAATATCGGGTTCCTGTGGCACCCTATCAAAAACGGTTAAGGCAACAAGATCGATGTTCAGGTTACCTAGTAGGGAATCTAGGTCACTACCAACAATGTTTTTGGGCGAATCCGATATGTCCAAAGATTCCTTATGCCACAGAGATTGAGGGGAAGCCCGTTCCAGAGGAGGCATGGAGGGAGATATATGCAACACAACAGCAAGAGCGGTGGATGACATGGAGGGGGATACATGCACAGGTGCAGCAGGGGTGGTGGATTGTGGTGGTTCATCAGATAATTCTGATATCAAAGAAATATTCTGGTCAACCTTACTGTCCATAATATTAGAGCAAAGTTCCACCACCTTATCATTAGAAAACATAGGGGGACGAGGATCACTAGAAGTAGCAAAATCATTGATAGTTGTAAGTGTTACTGAGATGGGTGTTCATATGTTGTGGAAAACTCATATTCTTTGGCATTCATACATGCACAAAATGGTTTCTTTTCACATAATGTTTTTTAACTTTTTAAATGTATTTAACTGATAATAAAAATTAGAAATATGTTTTTTTAACAAAAATGAAATTATTCCAACACACTGAAAATATCAGAGAAAACAATAAAGACGACTTCTGCCTCAACATGTCAACCATTAAAAAAAATCATTTTTTTAAACTTTATTAAAAATCACATTTTTTAAAACAATAATTATATATTCTTTTTAATATTATATTTATTAATTGTTTACATATAATGCTATTTTATATAATCTACTTTTACAAGTATATTCCCGACAATGCTTGATTTATTTCAAAAAAATTTACTAGTCTTTACCAAGACCTAAGTGCTATTTTATAAAATCTACTTTACAAGGATATATTCAAACTCTTTGAAAAACGTGGCTTTGAAAAAAGTGGCTCTATGTGGGACAATGCTTGATTTATAGAATCTACTTTACAAGTATATTCAAACTCTTTGAAAAACGTGGCTTTGAAAAAAGTGGCTCCATCTGAAACAATGCTTATAGTCTTTACCAAGACCTTAGTGCTAGTTTATAGAATCTACTTTCTAAGTATATTCACACTCTTTGAAAAACGTGGCTTTTAAAAAAGTGGCTCTATTGGCACAATGCTTGGTTTATTTCAATTTTTTTACTAATTTTTGCCCAAACATAAATGTTTTTTTTTTATAGAATCTACTTTACAAGTATATTCAATCTCTTTGAAAAACGTGGCTCTCTTTAGCACAAGGCTTAGTTTATTTCAATTTTTTTTACCCGTATTGCTTTGATTTGTCTTCATATGGTATGGTGCTTATGCGTTGATTCTTAAAATTAATTTAATGGACTTAAAATAACCGCGCTTTCCAAAAGCTTCGTTCTAAACATGGAAGACATTAATGCTCAAAGAAAAAATTAGATTAATTTATGCTCAAAGAAAAAATTAGATTAATTTATGCTCAAAGAGAAAATGAAATTACTGTACTGTAGAAAAGAGAAACTGTCAAAGAGAAAATAAAATTACTGTAAAAAAATTTGCAAAATAAAAATTCAAAAATTTTTAGGCTTTTAAATGACTTGTGTACTTCATTGTAGAAATGAAATTACAGTAAAAAAGAGACACTGTAGAAAAGAGAAAATAAAATCATTGTAAAAAAAAATGCGAAATAAAAATTTAAAAACCTTTAAGCTTTAAAATTACCTATATACTCCATTGTTACGTGTGTACTCCATTTACGGACTGCTAAAAACAAATTGTGGAGTTGTAACGTACATAAACAAAACAATTATTATTATTATTATTTCTACCTATACACATTTTTACTCTATCTGACTTACATTACAGTTAAAAAAAACACATATAAATTGTTTTCTTATATGACAACATCACATCACTTTTCAGACGTGCACATATAATTATTGTAAAACTTTACAACACCTACATAAATCTAACATTACTCACTGTATATAAAAAATAATTCATCTGAATCCTGAAATAGACTTTGTAACTTTGTGTTTATCCCATTTAATTCGTCGTGCAATACTTTGTGTTTACAATTGTTTATCAATGGTCTATCTCACGCCAGTCAGTACTTTGATATTATAAGCTTTTATTCCAAACCTTATCTTTTTAACCGTATTCTCTACACTTGATGTATAAATGTTTATTTGCGACTCGCTGTTACTCCTCGTTTTTTGGTTTTCCATTATGGCTCATTCAATGCTACTTGAGATCTGTGCAACACGGAGAACAACTGGGTTTTTCTCCGCCCTTGATTTATCTTCTCGAGATCTGACGGAATGTCCGGACTTAGGGTTTGGAGTGACTTTCCCTCGTATAACCGTTTGGGTCTCTGATCGGAGTGGGTTAACCATTCGACAGAGTGGCTTTGGGTTTTGTGCGCCTGACGACCGGTGAATACATCCGGTGAATGCCTCCGGCGAATGCAAGCCCCACGCCCCTCACTGTCTCCATCTGTCTCCGTCTCGCGATGTTACCGTTACCATTCCCCGTCAACTGTCCTGTAATGGGCTAACCATCCCCGTTTGCAGACATCCTTGCGTACGCTCACACGAGCCGTCACGCAGGCTCGTACAGCGGGTTTTAGGGCTGAATTGACATTTTCTCAATTTTGAACCAAATCACTTGCTCGGGAGTTATGGCTACTAGCTACTAGCTGCAGAGTTGCAGCCCAAATCCCATTTCAAATTTATGCATCCTCCCACACCTTCTCCTTATTCATTCCATCGACCACCATTCTGTTGAGAGCGTTTCTCCATTCGGTTGAGCGCAGAGCAGAGAAGTAGCAGTGGAACAGAGCATAACAGAGTAGAGCAGAGAAGAATAGAGCCCCTGGTTCTTCCTTATCAACAGAGCAGAACAGAGCAGAACAATAGCAAGGTCAGTAAATTTTCCTCCCTTTTATTCGACGGAATGACCTTCTTTTTATAACTAACTGTTGCCTGCAAATTTTGTTTTTGAGCAATGGGGGCATCTTGCCGTTGCAATGGTGACAACTCGCTGTTGCAGTAGCAGCAACAGTGAGTTTCCGTCACTGTAATAGTGTATTGCCGCAAGCAACTGCTGTAAATTCCAGTTTTTATTTATATGAACAAAATTGCAAACTGCTTTTTTTATTTATTTTGTAGAGAGCGGCAACTTGCTATTGCAGTAGCGGCAACAATGAGTTGCCGCGACTGTAAATTTAAATTTTGAGCAGTGGCGGAAACAACGAGTTTCCGCCACTGTAACAGTGTGTTGTGGCCGCTGTAAATTTTAATTTTGTGAAATGGCGGCAACTCACTTTTTCCGCCATTGCGTAAAATTAAAATTTACAGTGGCGGCAACAACGAGTTGCCGCCACTGTAACAACGAGTTTCCGCCACTACGCAAAATTAAAATTTACAGTGGCGGCAATTTCGACGGAATGACCTTATTTTTATAACTCACTGTTGCCTGCAAATTTTGTTTTTGAGCAATGGGGGCATCTAGCCATCGCATTAGCGACAATAGTGAGTTGTCGCCACTGTAACAGTGTATTGCCGCAAGTAATTGCTGTGAATTCTAGTGTTTATTTATATGAACAAAATTGCAAACTACATTCCTTTTTTATTTATTTCGTAGAGAGCAACAACTCGCTGTTGCAATAGCGGCAATAATGAGTTTCCGCTACTGTAAATTTAAATTTTAAGCAGTGGCGGAAACAGTGAGTTGCCGCCACTGTAACAGTGTGTTTCTGCCTCTATAAATTTTAATTTTGCGCAGTGGCGACAACTCGTTGTTGCCACCATTGCGCAAAATTAAAATATCGTTGTTGCCACCACTGTAACAGCGAGTTGTCGCCACTGCGCAAAATTAAAATTTACAGCGGCGACAACAAACTCTTGAAGTGACTGTGAGTGTGTTGTCGCCACTGTAATTGTGTTGTTGCAAATGAAATTAATTAAATTTTTGTTTATATTGCAAACTTCATTTTGTATTTATTTTGTAGAGAGAGCGGTATTTATTTTGTATTTTCTTATTTTGCAGATGGTTGCAAAATGGGTCCTAGCTATCCAGATATGGTGCCATCCAAACCTAGGGAATGCACGGATAAGGTTCGTGCTTCACAATGAATCCCTTAGCCAAGTATATCAAAATAGTAGACAAATACCTGGGATTACAACGAACAATGAGGCATACTATCATGCATTGATAGAGGGCCTCACGACTGCATGGAGTTATGGTGCAAATGACATTGTCACTTACACTCACTCCGAGCTAATCATCAACCAGATGAATGGCATCTACCAAGTTAGAAGACCTAACCTAAATCCCCTTCACCAGCAAGCAAAATCCATTGCTGCACAATTCCACGGGTTTGAGATTATGTACCAATCTGATGTCCAAAGACTCTGTGATTCAATACTTTCTGAAATAGCATCCAAAGGACATGCATGTGGTAGATTTGTGGAGCCAACATGTGCTCCAATTATTATTGATAGGCATCGTTATAGATTGCCTATTAATGAGTGGATTGTTGCTCTGATTGGGAGTGGGGTTATTATGGGGGGAGTAATATTATTGTGTTCATCTTTTTTGAGATAGATTGGAGCATGATCTCCATCATTTTTGTATGAGCTGTTTTTTATAGATGGCCTCACTATTTTTTGGTTTTATATGTGATGGATGCTTTTATTTTCTGTATTTATGAAAATAATTGTTTAATTTCTTTTCAGTCTATATATAGTAAAATTAATTTGGGATTGTATGTCATTTAATAAGTTTTAGGTAGTGCTCATAATTATATAACTCTAAATGCAAGATTTATGAAGTGCAACAAATTCTTATCAAATTAATATGTTAACATTATACTTCTCAATGATTATGTAAATAGAATCATATTTGAAATTTATCTTTTGAAAAATAAATGTCATATTGATTTCCATACAAGTAGAAGTGAGTTACTATTTTTAATTAAAACTATATCTCATACTAAGGATGACTATTTTTAGTTTAAACTATATCTCATACCAAGGATGACTATTTTTAGTTAAAACTATATCTCATACCAAGGGTGAATATATCTCATAAGAAGCCGCCTTGAGGCTATAAAAAACTTCATCAACAATTTTAAATTCAATTTTTTTTAAATAAAAATAAACATAGATATAAATTTATCTTTTGAAAAGTAAATGTCATATTGATTTCCATACAAGTAGAAGTGAGTTACTATTTTTAATTAAAACTATATCTCATACCAAGGATGACTATTTTTACTTAAAACTATATCTCATACCAAGGATGAATATATCTCATAAGAAGTTGCCTTGAGGCTATAACAAACCTCATCAACAATTGTAAAATCAATTTAAAAATAAATAAAAATAAACATAGATATAAATTTATCTTTTGAAAAGTAAATGTCATATTGATTTCCATACAAGTAGAAGTGAGTTACTATTTTTAATTAAAACTATATCTCATACCAAGGATGATTATTTTTAGTTTAAACTATATCTCATACCAAGGATGAATATATCTCATAAGAAGCTTCCTTGAGGCTATAAAAAACCTCATCAACAATTTTAAAATCATATATCGATACTACCCAAAAGTCTTTTTGTAGGGTGTCATTGAGGAAAAAAAATCCTATAGTTTCATAACTTAAAAACATTGTCTTGCCAACCTGGTAGAATTGATATACTTTGAATGAAATTATTTGGCATAGTTCACCATTTAACATGGTCATGTTATAACATGTTTATGTAATTTTTATAGGACCAAAGCATGGCAGTTTGTTGAAAGAAATAAACTTGTGAATGATAGTTTCACATTTGAAGGATAGGTTTACTTTGACACTGCTCGATGTCATTAGAAAGGATATTGTGCATCCTTTTTCAATTGTTTTAAAACCTTTTATATGTCATTAGATTATGTGATGGATGCTTTTATTATGCCTTTTATTCTGGAAGTCAAATTCCAATACACCTTCATAATTCCAACTTCTATGAACATTGAAAAATTCATTATCCATGAGCAGCACATGGTCCCATAATTTATACAAGCCTCTTCTTTTACTATAATGAGCTCTAATTCTTATGTGAAATTATGAACTTCATTAAGAAATTATGTGAGATACCCTTGGTTACAAGGCAACCAAGATAACTTATATATCAATCATTATTTGTCCTTTATACATACATGGTTAAGTGCAAGCAAATGTGACATATTGGACTTTTGCAATCCATAGATCCAACCTCATTTAAGGGGCAGAAATGTATAAATACCCAAACCAATAATCCATTTGTTGTGAATTTCTCCATCATCAACATCTACAGCCACAAGGCCAGGTGTTTTGAACTGGAGCACGTTTTGACATCCATGACAGCAACAACAACTTAGCCTGCAAATCAATGAAGTTATCTTGACAACCCAACTCTTTAACATTGTTATGTACTGAGAATAGAACCCACACAGATACCAATGCAAGTGAATAATGCTAGGGGATATGCTTTGAAAAGAATTAAGGTATATATGATTTTATGATTTGAATGAATTGAAAAGTTAGCTTCACATGGACTTGTAAAGGAGAACATTCATCCCCATCATAACATGTTTATATGAAATCAAGCCATACAGAGACTATTGATTTCAAGATTGAAGGTCTGTTGTCTTCAGAATCTCATATAAACTTTGTCTAAAGTTTTAATAAAAATCCAATCTTTTGATTATGAAAAAATGCACATGTGGTGTTAGTAGATAGGTCAACAATTTCATAATGGAATGCATTGTTACAACATGAGCTCTTTATTTTCACATCTTACCAAGCATATTGATACATATTTATATATTGTAATTTTAATCTTTTTAAATTAAAGTAGCTTCAATCTCCTATTTCCAAGATATGTTTTAAAAAACTTGAATATCTATTTCCCGACCCCTTGCGGCAACACGTGTCTGCATACGTGCACCACCCTAAATAACCCATCCCCATTATTTATTTATTACTGTACCCATTACCCTAACTCTTCCATTGCACCACATTCGAATTCTTGCAAACAACTAACACAACCAGAGCCACTCTGAACTCTGGCTAGAGATGGGAGGTCCAAGAATACGCCATGAAAGTTCCGAAGAATTGTTAGACACATTTCCACCCGTTAAACAATTATTTGAACAAGCGGGCTAGATATATTATATTCACAGGTTTCAGGGGCATGACAATGACATAGTCCTAGAATTCGCCATGCATTACTGGGAGGGTAGATCAGAGGTAGCAAGGACAATGGTGCCTGCGACAGAAGAGGCAATTGCTGAAGTGATAGGGTTACTCTAGATGGGAGAAAAGTGGTTTGCACCCCGAAAACCCCAACCTGATATTGTGAGGAATTTCCTTGAGGTAGGTGAACAACTGATCAAGAGTGGCTCATGATATGAGAGGAATTCATTACCACAACCCTGGTCAGATGCTGCATACCTTGTCCAAAGATTTTTCACTTGTGAAGGAAGGTATGTGGTTATTTATTATGAGCACCTCCGCTTGTTAGACCACCTGCGTCATGGCAGGTTTCTTAACATGCTTTTATTTCTTGCAAAAAACCTAGACCAAATGGCCCGAGGTGTGCAGAAATCAAAGAGGCCACTAGAAATACTTTCCCACCAATGCCTTGTTAAACTTTTGGTGGTTGCTGCGCTGCAAAGGGAGGGGAGAACTTGGGATGAACTAGTTAGAAGGTCATTGCATGTTGAAGTTGTGACTCCACCCCGTGACCTCCAAGCTGCAACTCCGCGCCATGCCCTCTCAGCGGCAACTCCACCCCATAACCTCTCAGCGGCAACTCCACCCCATGAACCCTCAACGGCAACTCCACCCCATGAATCCTCAGTGGCAACTCCACCCGATGACCCCTTAGCGGAAAATTCTGCTGCTACGCTGCACATAAAGGAGATGGCCAAGATGATGATGATGAAGTACAAATATTAGTGAGTAAAATTGCAACCAGAAGATTGAGAGGATACAGGAAATGCCTAGCAGTAGTGCCAAAAGCCCAGAAGAACAAGGGAAAGAGAGGTCTTTATGCTCCAGTTCCTCAAACCCTCCCCGTTGTTACAGAAAAACTCCTAGAAGAGATAGGAGTAGAAGAAGAGAAAGAGCAAGAGCAAGAGTATCCACATGATGTATCAATTGAAGGGGTCATGGAAAAAGGATGCATGCAACAAGGATGCATGGAAGAAGGATTAGGCTAGCTTTCTGACACAAAAGAACAAGTTGATAAGCTTCACTCTCCTGATTCTGACTATGAATACATAATGGAACTAAGCGAATGGTACCGATCAGATGGCCTTATCTCAATCCAAATGTTGTATGCAAATGAAGAGGAGTACCAGCAATTGAGTAGGGAAAAAGTGTTGGGCCAACCAACTGCACAACCCAAATTTTTTAGGGATGATCGGGAGGACCAATCAAATGCACAACCAGAATTGAGAAACAAGCGCATTGCAAAAGTAAGTACCTGTAAACATCTTCCTCTGTATATTTCATTGTTAAGGAAGAACAAGACTCTCCAGATGAAAAATAGACAACTACAGATCAAAGTTAAAACCCTAACAGATGAGCTCAGACAAAAAGAAACTTTTGGTAGATTAGATTGCTTGGCCCAAGTTGCAGAGTCCATACCCACTGATGACATAGGTATTCCTTCTCCAGGGGTCCAACAAGATATACCCCTTGGCAAAAAACAGACTGATGACATTGAAGTTGCAGAGTCCATACCCATTGATGACATAGGTATTCCTTCTCCTAGGGTCCAACAATATATACCCCTTGGAAAAAAACAGACCGATGACATTGAATTTACAGAGTCCCATACCAAAATCACAGCTGTCCATACAGAGGAACAGGAATTACATATCAAAGATACAAAAGAAATGGGTATAGACACAAAGGAACAACAACCAGAACTAAAACTAACAGAGGATGATGAACCGGAGATCAAACTGACCATAGACATTGGTGAGAAAAAAGATGATAAGGAACCTTACAGTGTGCACAAAAAATCACTTCCTGACCTTGCCAAGATATTTGAAGAAGAATATCAAAACAAAGTTTTACGAAGACATAAAAAAACAGTGGCTAAGCTGGAAAGGAAAGTGACCAAGTTGGAGAAGGATAAGCAAGAACTCGGACAGCTAATGGATGGTGTGCTCGCTTGCAGGGCTCCTTCAACCAATTACAATGTGTACTTGACGGAAAAATTCATGATATTTAAAAAGAATGCTATCATCCAAAATATCCCTCTCTGGGTTGAAAGCAGTTATTGTTTCGAGGAGGCATATATGTCAATTTGTAATCAAGAGAAAGACTTGTTCTGTGAACTGTACCAAAATAATTTTTTGGTACCTTATATACAAAATGGAATCCCAAATATGTTACAGGGGAGGTCCAATTGAGGGCATTTGTATCGTATTTGAGAAATCAGGCCAGTTGGTTGGATGATCTGAACATTTATTTGCAAAATTCCAAGAGCCTTCTGTGGGTTAGACGAGTACATCCCAAACCTGTGGAGGTGATAAAAGAACATAAAAAATACATCAAATCTCCAAAAGTAGTAGAGGTTATCTCCGAGAACAGGGAGATGACCATTGCATATTGTGCAGACCAGATTCAATTATTGGAAACTAAGGCACAGGGAGGATGTAAGGCAAGGTGGGATAGCATGGGAAAAAAACCTCGAAATAAAGATCCATTTAACTACCTCAACTTTAAGACGTCCTTAACAAGGGTTTCTCAGTATATTATTGCTATGGGACAGTGTGGGAATCACTGGATAGGTCTTAGATTTCAATATCCAATGATCTGGCTTCCAACAAGGGTATATAAAAAGAAATATACGCTGAAAAAAGAAGAAGAATTTGATTAATGTAATTATGGAGACAGGAGGGTATCTTCGTCCTGATGAACCAGGAAATAGTGATTATTGTATCAACAATATTCATGAATGTCCCCCTTCATTCACATATTCAGATTGACAGACTAGGTCACCGTTGCTGACACACTGGCTCACAATTTCTTACACACTGGGTCACCGTTGCTGACACACTGGGTCATAGTTACTGACACACTGGGTCACCGTTGCTGCAACACTAGTTCATCGTTGCTGCAACACTGGCTTATTGGTGTTGCAACACTGGCTCACCATTGCTGCAACACTGGCTCACCATTGCAGCAACTCATAGACAGTAAAGGCAATATATTTGATGTTGTAATATATAACTCTCCAGTTTGTTTTGTTAGTTATAAAAACTGGTAAAATTGTGTTTGACATGTTTAGTTACAATTTCAATGCAGTTCCTCTAATAATTTTGTTACATTTTTATTGTTTTTATTCGAATTTATATATCAGATTATTGCTTGCACACCAATATATGCAACTATGAAAACTGGCTCACAGTTGCTGACACACTCGCTCACAGTTGCTGACACACTGGGTAAGAGTTGCTGCAACACTGGCTCACCGTTGCTGCAACTCATAGACAATAAAGGCATTATATTTGATGTTGTAATATATAACTCTCCAATTTGTTTTGTTAGTTATAAAAAACTGGTAAAATTGTGTTTGACATGTTTAGTTACAATTTCAATGCAGTTCCTCTAATAATTTTTTTACATTTTCATTGTTTTTATTCGAATTTATTTATTAGATTATTGTTTACACACCAATATATGCAACTATGCAAACTGGCTCACAGTTGCTGACACACTGGCTCACAATTGCTGACACACTGGGTCAGAGTTGCTGCAACATTGGCTCACCATTGCTGCAACACTGGCTCACCGTTGCTACAACTCATAGACAGTAAAGGCATTATATTTGATGTTGTAATATATAACTCTCCAGTTTGTTTTGTTAGTTATAAAAAATTGGTAAAATTGTGTTTGACATGGTTAGTTACAATTTCAATGCAGTTCCTCTAATAATTTTGTTACATTTTCATTGTTTTTATTCGAATTTATATATCAGATTATTGTTTGCACACCAATATATGCAACTATGCAAACTGGCTCACAGTTGCTGACACACTGGGTCAGAGTTGCTGCAATGGCTCACCGTTGTTGCAACACTGGCTCACCGTTGCTGCAACTCATAGACAGTAAAGGCATTATATTTGATGTTGTAATATATAACTCTCCAGTTTGTTTTGTTAGTTATAAAAAACTAGTAAAATTGTGTTTGACATGTTTAGTTACAATTTCAATGCAGTTCCTTTAATAATTTTGTTACATTTTCATTGTTTTTATTCAAATTTATAGATCATATTATTGTTTGCACACCAATATATGCAACTATGCAAACTGGCTCACAGTTGCTGAAACACTGGCTCACAGTTGCTAAAACACTGGCTCACAGTTGCTGCAACACTGGCTCACCGTTGTTGTAACACTGGCTCATCGTTGCTGCAACTCATAGACAGTAAAGGCATTATATTTGATGTTGTAATATATAACTCTCCAATTTATTTTGTTTGTTATAAAAAACTGGTAAAATTGTGTTTGACATGTTTAGTTACAATTTCAATGCAGTTCCTCTAATAATTTTGTCACATTTTCATTGTTTTTATTCGAATTTATATATCATATTATTGTTTGCACACCAATATATGCAACTATGCAAACTAGCTCACAGGTGCTGACACACTGGCTCATAGTTGCAGACACACTGGGTCAGAGTTGCTGCAACACTGGCTCACCATTGCTACAACTCAAAGATGTTGTAATATATAACTCTCTAGTTTGTTTTGTTAGTTATAAAAAACTGGTAAAATTGTGTTTGACATGTTTAGTTACAATTTCATTGCAGTTCCTCTAATAATTTTGTTACATTTCCATTGTTTTTATTCGAATTTATATATCAAATTATTGTTTGCACACCAATATATGCAACTATGCAAGTATGCAAAATCACTTGAAAGCTATCTTCCATGACTCACAAAACAATCAATGTATTAAAAGAATGAGTGTAAATGTATGGAGTTATTTAATCACCTTAAATGAAAATTCCATCAAATTAGAGAAATCTCCAACCATATCCTCACCACCTATCAAACATACATGGACATAGTCAACAACACATTAATACATCAAATACAGCTAATACAGGAATAATATTAATATCAAGTTGAAAACAAAATTGTGCACAATAAACCTAGAAAAACATTCATTGTTGGCAAGGGGGTGTCCTCGCTTGTTGAGTTCTTCAAACTGAAACAATTCATCTTCACCTACCGGGATATTCAAGTCAATTTCGAATCTTGCACTGTGTTGCCTTGTTTTTCTTCTCTTTTTGGGGCTTAGGAAACTCTTCTTCCTCTTCAAAGACAACTCAAAAGCACCCAATCCACACTTGAATTCATAATCCATAATATGAAGATTGTTGGCGTCATCCAACAATTTTTTAACTAGAGCAATCAATTGTTCAATCTTGGTTAAAGTAGCAGGAGGACTATTTCGAACCAGGTCTACGTAGCCAAATAACTCCTCCTTGGCCATCTCAATTTCTTCAACATTTACATCAACATTGCGACTATCCATGGCATCTTCAAGAAGATCAGATACTGCCTCTATACTTATCTCAAGAGGGTCATTGTATGACTCAGTTGTGCTTTGATGATTTTGTAATTGGTTTGAAGCCATTGAACCGGAACACAACCAACACACCTTTATGGCATGCTTGCATATGTTGCCATGAATAGACCATGGGCAATCACAAGTTATGAAATTTGTACGATGACAAGTGACAAGATATTGCTTATTAACTTTAGATTGACTCCTCACCCAAAAAGCATGAGACATTTGCGAATGAGAGCTGCAATCACTATCTGGTATCCCTTTTGCTTTTTCCATTGATGATTCCAACTGTTTCTCTTTCTTGTAATTATTTAAAAATCCTTCCTTTTTTATAATTTCCTTAAACCGATAACACGGTTCAACATTTTTTAGAAGAACATATATCAACCAGTCCATCCTACGAGAACATTTCTTTCTTCTATCAGATAGAAATTTTGTCTTTAGGTAATAGTGATATGATTCCACATCATTGTTTGTCTCCTGATTTGCATGGGGAAAATCTCGACAAACTTTGACCCACATCCCTAATTGCATAAAATTTGGTTTAATGAAGATATTTCATCCATATTTCAAACCAAAAAGAGAAATGTAGCTTAAGATTTTTTCAACTTACAAATCTTGTCACCAGCAACCTAATTCTTGTTGAAATAGTCTAGGAACTTTTCCCGTTCAGCAAATTTGTTGAAGAAAACATTAATTGCAGTGCTGACTTCAACATTGGAACAATAATTCATAATTAAACCCAAATCACTAAACATTTCTTTTGCTATTTCTAGATTATTGGCCAATCGATTCACATTTTTTAGCCATGTTCGACATACGTGCCAACCACACAAGATAACATTGCACCTTGTGATTCTCCTGCCACATTCAATTCATTTCAAGCATGTTATTTTTGTAATAAATACAAGTTGTACTATAAAATAAGAATATTGAAGTTACCTTAAAGCACCAATTTCAGCCAATGCATCATCAACCATGAAAGCATTAACATTCCAACTATGATCAACTTGGTGACACCTATGCAAGAGTTGCTCCAACCATAGCGAAATACCCTGTGATGTATTACGTGATGAAACCACCCATGCAACGGGCACCCCACTTTGTTGGTGATCAAACACGATGAGTGTGTACAATTGATACTATCACATTCAAAATACATAGATCATCAACTTCAGATCATCAATCATTATTAATCAAGTTATTGTACTAGATCAATCATTCTTAATACACTCACCCCATACTTATTCGTGTTGAAAGTCGAATCCATGGCTATTAGGCTATTATTCAATAGCTTCACCATGGTCTCCAACATCCACTTCGTCTGAATTCCAATTATAAAAGGGACATTTCCACCTTTGGGCTTTTGATAAAAGAAAAAATCATTTTAGTGTTTCCTGTACCAAAGGTTCACACTCATTTCATCCTTCTTATGCAACTGATAATTTCTTTTCATTAGACGATTATATGTGTTAACAACATATTTTTTACACAAAAAGAAATCCCTATCTCGAGCTGCAGCATCCATGTCAATATATTTTTTAACATGCATTTTGCAAACAGAGTCAACTGGCACATCCAAAAAGAAACAACTCTCTACATAGGAAACCATGTCCCTTGATAACTTTGGTTGATGCAGCGCCCTAGCATGACCCGAGGTGTCATGTTGGCCATGACAAGGCAATCCTTGGCTATCTACATGTTCATACATGTTATATGTTATTATCGCAACCTCAAGGATTTGAACCATAATTTTTACAATGAAATGGCATTGGCATCCCCTCTTTTTCACAAATGAGTATTTTCGCTTCACTTCATCTTGTCCCCTTCTATCATCGGGGCCATATGAACAAGCATAGCTGCATAAAAAAGTTTGGAAACTCAATACATATGATACCAACATATTGAAAACTGTTTGAGCACTATTCATACCAACATATTGAAAACTATATGAGCACTATTCATACCAACTCCATTGAAAACTGTTTGAGCACTATTCATACCAACATATTGAAAACTGTTTGAGCACTATTCATACCAACATATTGAAAACTGTATGAGCACTATTCATACCAACTCCATTGAAAACTGTTTGAGCACTATTCATACCAACATATTGAAAACTGTATGAGCACTATTCATACCAACATATTCAAAACTGTATGAGCACTATTAACACCGTTACTAATGAAATAGGTAACTGCACTGGTACCTACTTTTTGATGTTGCAAGAAAAACACCTGATTTGGAAAAATGGTGATGCAGAATCAAATTTTTTTTTTTTGAGCATGTTTTTGGCACTTTATTTATTTATTTTTTGTGATGCTTCTTATGTCAATTTTGAATAGTGGTGGTGTATCATCACCAACGTTTTTTTAGAGGATTGATTTTGACACTATACGTTTTCTAATGTCTTCTTCTTCCATGAGATGTTTATTTTTAAGTGCATTTATGTACTTGTGTTTTAAAAAGAAAAAAATATTTTATTTTATTTTTAAATAAAAAATTGTAATGGTATCTTCACTTTTTCACATAGATAAAAAATGAAAAAAGGGTCAATATTATAATGTTTATAGTTGTTGTTTATAAGGAATTCAATTTCACTTTTTTAGATATCTTTGGATTTTCAATAATTAATCCACCTTTTTATATCAAAAAATAAAAATATTAGATCAATTAAAAATCATTCTAGATTATGTTTTCAACTTAAAAGTATTTTCAATTTTTATATTGCCAATTTTTTTTAATGGTCAAGCATTTGAAGGGTACTGAGAATTGTGTTCAGTCAAGTTAAGGTAGTAGAATGAAAAAATATTGAACTCCTAGGAGCATAAGAGGTCATGATTATGTGATTTCTATGATAAAAAATGATATTAGAATATGTGTAAAGGGATAAAATAATATACAAACAAATCAAAAGGGGCCATGCCTACTTACTCACATACAATGTCATGATCCTCCTATAAAGGATAACAAGGGTATTTACATTTCCACACATACATATAACCAAAGGAAATGAGCAAAATGAGGGAAAAGATAAATCTAAATAGAATATAGAATATGACTTTGGTCTTTCGTAGAAGGATATCAATCTCACACCTCACAAACACGGTTGAATCCTTCCTTTGAGGTGATAATTTAAGGAGAGGATAAAAAAAATGTGAAGAAAGTATGATTCTCAACACTCAGATAAGCATGTGAGTGCAACATGTCACAGTAGGCTTGAATATAATTCTTCAACTTCTTACATGATTCAAAAATAGAATGCAACTTGTTGTCATAGGTTGGGTATCTATGAAACCCATCATAGAGTGTATGGTTATGATAGACCATTGAATGTTTGTGGGGCGTGGACACTATATCAACAACATGAATCATTGGCTCATAGGGTCCCTATAGTGTAGCCATTCATTGATGAAAGCTACTTCCCCCATGGGATAAAAGTAAAAACTCATAGTTTCAAATGTAGGAATAATGGCATCAGAGATAATATTTTTTCCATAAAGAAGAGAACCAAAAATATGCTCATGAACACTGTCAATATCTACTAGAGGTGTTTCCATGAAAGCAATAATGAATATGAAATTTCTTAAAGAGCTTCCCGGATTATCCACAGTATTAAGGAACATGTGTCGATGTTTCAAATCCCAACGGGGATCCGTCATCAGGACATTAGAATGAATATGAAATTTGCAGTCAATAGGATAGGGATCACAAACTAGGCTTCTCGATGTTTAATAATTTGAAGCCTTCAATTTGAAAACCTTTGACTTCACACATACCTGAAGGACGATTTTTTGGTAGCAGATGTTGCCAAAATTTTCAAGGGCAAGGTAGTGTTCACCCTATTGAAATTGATATCCCAAATCCTTTTCCAGTCTCGTCCTAGTAGTTCCCCATGACCATATTCTCGCGCTTTTATTGTTGGTGTTTTTTCACGACTTCAAAAATCAGATAATTAAGCTCACAAATTAGAAGATGATCAAGAAAAAATAAATGTCTAGGGTGTAAATTTAAATGAATTAAATTCTAGTTTAAAATCATATTGGTTTATAAAGTGTTATTTGTACTGATTTTTTAATTGAAGGTCATTTGATAGTTGATTTGATCAAATTTCGTATATTTGAAAAAATATGAATGTTTGTGGTATATCTGGAAAGCATTCAATTATCATCAAATATTCGATGAACATAATTAGTGTTGGATATCCAACGATAATTTTGTTTATCAGATATCTAATAAAATTTGGGGATTTAGAAATAAATAAAGAAAAATCTGAAAATATAATGGCTGAATTGTCGGAGAATATAAGCAGCATGTATCTTCCAAGATCTAGGACAATAGTTCTGAAGAGATATGTGAGATTCCAGGAGGATAAGGGTCTAAGAGTTTTCGTAGAGTCAAAAAATATTGCAGTACATGAGGAGGATCTACTCCCTCTTAAACATGAGGCACAACCAACACCTCAAAGCCAACCACAGCCACAATCTAGTGGAAAGAGGTTAAAGTAGCAAGGTGAGGAGGACAAACCAGGATGAGAGCAAACCGATCATCCAAAGCAAACCATCATAGGAAGGAAGAATGCCAAGTGGTTCGAGAGGTTGATCTAGGAGGATCAAGATCAGGTCGAGGCTCCTAGCACTAGGTTTAGGCAGAGTAAACAACCAGAGAGGTAAACATGTTATATGACATTGATGACAAAGTTGGTGGACACTGAGAATTCTTCTTGCGAGGAGGGAGCTTCTCAAAAGGTTTGGTAGGATGCCATGGTGGAGGAGTATTCCTCTATCATGAAGAATGATGTCTGGGAAGTTGTTCCATGACCTGAAGGGAAAACCATAGTTGAATCTAAATGGGTGTACAAGTTGAAGCAGGCAACAGATGGGAGTGTGGATAAGTTCAAGGCCAAGTTTTTGGCCAAAGGCTTCCCACAGATTAAGGGAATAGACTATGAGTATACCTTTTCCCTAGTAGCACAGTATTAATCCATCAAGATTATTCTAGCACTTGCATCATATTATTTTTCAATGCACATCAAATAATTGTTGCTAAAAAACCAATATTTTGAACGATGTGACAAAAAAATACAATTTTTCAATACAAATAGAATGCAAAAATACACTTTTGGAGACTTTTTGTTAAAAAAAACATGTTAATTAAAATAATTTTTGGGAAAATCTTAACAAAAGAACTCAAGAAAATAGCATTTTTATTGAATTTTATGTCAAAAAATAATAGTAATCACATGTTTTTTTGCAAAAACTAAGGATTCTTCTCATAAAATATCAAAGTCTAAACATTACAAGTAAAACTTGTTGAGATTGCAACAAGATGATGAGCTTAGTGGAAAGAAGTCGCCTTCACTAAGTGGGCCCGCAGGCTATTTTTGGCACAAAGTCTATTTTTAGACATATGGATCATGTTCTATGAGTTGCAAGATGCTATTTGTGGATGGTTGGTCAAGTCGGGAAAAATAGATGGACTTCTATTTTTAGACATACTGGGCGGAATCTATTTTTAGATTGCCAGTCTAAAAATAGATATGTCGAATATTATTAGCTCTTAATAACATTTGGACTCTAAACATTATCTTATTCTCTTGGAGCACTTCAGTTAAGTGCACAGATGTGACACAGGAGCTGACAGAAGGAATTACGCTATTCCTGAGGGTTATGTGGAGCTATTGCATGAAGACTTCAGTTAGAACTCATGTGACAGAGTTTGGTGAAGTTGATTCAGGAAGTTAGTGGAGTTGTATTCAGTTTAACTAATCTAAACATAGTTGAGCTATTTGTATTCAGTTTAACTAATTGATACAATTAGTGAGAGTGGTGTGAATTAATTATTAATTAATTCATTAATTATAAACTCATAAATCAACTAAAGAATACATCAGTTAACTTCAGTGCATGGACAGTTTCAGTGGAGACCAGTGAAGAGGTAGGTGAAAGAGCAGTGTGACTATCAGTTGTGACTATACTGGTGCATGAGTTTGCACCACACATCGATGGAGATGTCAATGAGGATTGCGCAGTGCATACTAGTGGGATTCAAACTTGGATCGAGCCATTATTCATCTTGGATTGCGCAGTAGAGGCAGGCTAACAGGTGGAGCAGATTGGAGCATATGTTTTGCTCGATCTGAGCTCTGTAGTGTGTAACAATTGGAGATTGTACAATTATTGTTACATGATCTCTATCATTATAATATACAGATAGTTGGGGGTTTTCAAATTTAATATTTCCCATAAATAATGTGTTTATATGTGTGATTGTTTATGGTTTTAATGTGCGCATGCGATTGTTTATATTTCCGCAATTAATGATCAATAGTAGAAGAGGTTATGTATTATGCATGAAGCTCAAATAGTGTGTGATTAGGATAATATCGGTGAATAATTTAACAGTTATTGAAATTTCTACAAAACTGATTAACAGATCTCAAAAATGAGCTTTGTTTGCAAGCATAACTTAAAGATCCTCAACAATATCAACTAATACATGTTCAACATTATCTAGAACATCATTGATGGATTCTTCCGCAACATTTTCTACTTCATTTTGGTCATTTTCATCTTCTAATGGATCTTTCATGTTTGCAAATCTTCCAAAGTGTCCCTTTCAAATCATTCCATATAATGGTGGTTGAGGTTCCTTTGCTTTTTTTGCCACATGTGATTCATTAAAATCCGCTTTCCTCAAACCAACTTCTTGCTTTGCATCTGGAAGGAATTCAAGAGCGTTAATTCTTTGTTGAATAAATTTTCATTGCACTGGGTCTTTCTCAATGGCAATGCAATTTCTTCCTTTTGGTAGGCAACATGATAGTGTTGTACCTAATCATCAAGTACAAAATCAATAAGTAAGAAAATTAGTATAAAGACATAAAAAGTAAAAAATAAAATATTTAAATTTAAATTTGTACAATAAAACTTACCTAAACCTAAAAATAGATCCAAAACCCAATCTCCTTCATTTGACAGCGTTGCCCGACCTGCCTTTAGCCCCCGGCTGGGCAGAGGGAAATTCCGAGAATCACCCTCTGCCTAGCCGAGGGCCAGAGGAAGGTTGGGCAGCCCTCTACGGCGCCACCCAGCCGGCCTTCACCTAGTTGGGGGTGATTCTCGGAATCGCCCTCCGCCTAGCCGGGGGTGATTCTCGGAATCGCCCTCCGCCCAGTTGAGGGCGATTTTCAGAATCGCCCTCCGCCAAATCGGAGGTGATTCTCGAAATCTCCTTCCGCCCAGTCGGGGGTCGGAGGCAGGTCGGGTGGCACTGTCGAGGGCTGCTCAACCTGCCTCTGGCCCATGGCTGGGTAACCCTCGTTGGCACCACCCAGCTGGGCGAAGGGAGATTCTCGGAATCACCCTCCGCCCGGCTGGGGGCGGGAGGCTGGTCGGGCGGCCCTGTCGAGAGCTGCCCAACCTACCTCTAGACCCCGGCTGGGCGGAGGGCGATTTCGAGAATCACCCTCCACCCAGCCACGGATCAGAGGCAGGCTGGGCAGCCCTCGATGACATTGCTCGGCCTACCTCTAGCCTCCAGCTGGGCGGGGGGCGATTCTGAGAATCACCCCCAGCTGGGCAGAGGGCGATTCCGAGAATCACCCCCGGTTAGGCAGAGGGCGATTCTGATAATCACCCCCAGCTGGGTGGAGGGCGATTTCGAGAATCACCCCCAGCTGGGAAGAGGTTGATTTCGAGAATCACCCTTGGCTGGGGGGAGGGCGATTCCAAGAATCACCACCAGCTGGGCGGAGGGCAATTCCGAGGATCACCCTCCGCCCAGCCCGGGGGGATTCTCGGAATCGCCCTCTGCCCAACTGGGGGCCAAAGGCAGGCCGAGCGACGTCGTTGAGGGCTGCCTAGCCTGCCTCCGACCCACAGCTGGGTGGAGGCAGGTTGGACAACCCTTGACGGTGCCGCTCGACCGGCCTCCGGCCCTCGGCCGGGTAGAGGGTGATTCTGAGAATCTCCCTCCACCTAGCTGGGAGCTGGACAGCCCTCGACGGCGCCGCTCGGCTTGCCTCTGGCCCCCGGCTGGGCGGAAGGCTATTCCGAGAATCACCCCCCAGCTAGGAAGAGGGTGATTTCGAGAATCCCCCCTGACTGGGCGGAGGGCGATTCCCAGAATCACCCCCAATTGGGCTTATGGCGATCTCGAGAATCACCCCCAACTGGGCGGAGGACGATTCTGAGAATCACCCCCGGCCAGGCAGAGGGTGATTCCGAGAATCACCCCCAGCTGGGTAGAGGGCGATTCCAAGAATCACCCCCGGCTGACCTGTCTCTGGCCCCTGGCTGGGCGGAAGGCGATTCCGAGAATCACCCCCGACTGGGCGGAGGGAAATTCCGATAATCACTCCCGGTTGGGCGGAGGGCGATTATGAGAATCACCCTCGACTGGGCGGAGGGTGATTCCGAGAATCACCCCCGACTGAGCAGAGGGCGATTTCGAGAATCACCCTCCACCCAGCTGGGGGTGATTCTCGGAATTGCCCTCCGCCCAGCCGGGGGCCAGAGGCCGGCTGGACAGCACCGTCGAGGGCTGCCCAGCCTGCCTTCGGCCCCTCGCGGGTGGCAAATTAATTTTTATTTTTATTTTATTTTTTTCAAACAAAAACTATTTTAAAAAAAATTAATTTTTTTTTAAACAAAAACTATTATAATAAAAAAAAAATGTATTGTTAAAAAAAAAAAAAAAACAAACAAAAAACTATTCAATTAAAATTTTAAAATATAAAAACACAATAAAAAAAATTAAAAAATATATTTTAAAAAATAAACAAACAAATATAAAAAAAAATATTTTTTAATTTTAATTTTTTAAAAATTAAAACAATTATTATTTAAAATATAAAAAACAATAAAAAAAAATTTAAAATATGTTTTAAAATATAAACAAACATATATAAGAAGATTTTAATTTTAATTTTTTTTCCCTTAAAACTAAAACAATTATAATTTAAAATATAGAAAAACAATAAAAAAAATTAAAAAATATGTTTTTATATATAAACAAACAAATATATGAATAATAAATTTTTCATTTACTTGTTCATTTTAAAAAATTGTTTAAGTCATATAATTTCTCCATAATTTCATGGTTCAAGTATCTTAAAAACTTAAGATTTAAAAACTTGAGATTTACAACTTGTCATTAAGGTTTTTATGTGCCACAAAATTTTATCCTTAATGTTATGGTTGAAAATAATTACAATTTTAGGGTTGTTTAGAGTCAAGATATTTTATGTTTAACAACATGGATAAAAGTTGTTCGAAATGATAAGCCCTTCAGACATGATTTTGTTTATATTTAACATCATCTATCAAAAAATTTAGAATTTTACGATTTTTCAATGTCCTAATATGTTGTCTTTAATTCCATTGTTACAATGTGTCAAAAGTGTGACACAATGTTTTTTTTTGTTATTCCAGCATCAACTCGTTTTATTTTGAGGGTGTTTTTTCAATCATTTTTTCAAGAAACAATTTCATTTTTAGCATAATTTTATAAAAAATGTGAAATTTGACCTTGAGAAAAAAACAAATGTGTTATGGAATACACACTTTTTGTTTTTGGGGCATTTTTTCATGTTTTTTGAGTCTTTTTGGACTAGAGTTCCCGTTTCATCGGTAACATTGTTTATTCATAACAACATATTGAAAACTGTTTGAGCACTAGTCATACCAACATATATACATAGGATTGATAAAAAAACTTACACTTCATATACCAAGGAAGCAATAGGCCTTGAGCCTGGGCGTTTGCTTTGTACCCGGGTGAAAGAACATGGAGCATTTGGGTTCATTTCCTCTCCTTTAATAAAGTCTTCAATTCTAGCTGAAGGAATTTTTGCAATCCGATCTAAGGAGTCCATGTGTTTTCCTTGTACAAGAGACCAATCTAAATCTGACCTAGAGAAGATGAGCTTTTCTTTAGGGTTTTGCACCAGAAGGGAAATTATTGATTCCCATTTCACTTGCTTCACCATTTTTAAGCAAATGTTTGTTTAAGCGAGTTGCCGCAATGGTGGAGTGGGTGCAAAGGGGATTCTCACTTAAAAATACTCAGACATCGAATTAAAAAACAATGTTTCACTAAACAAAACAGAAACAGACCGGTTTTCAGTAGTGGTCCCGCGAGTCAGACTGGTTTTTAGTAGTGGTCCCGCGAGTTGTTGCAATGGAGGAGTGGGCACAACGAGGATTCTCCCTTAAAAATACACAGACATCGAATTAAAAAATAGACCCCAGTTTTCAGTAGCCATTTCGTTCAATCTAGCGACTTTCCCTTTCGTTCAATCCAGCGACTCTCCCTCTCGATTTTTCAGTAACATTCAAGCGACTCTACCTCTCAATTTTTCGTTCATTCCACGCCTCTCCCCCGTCTTCCCTCGATTGGTTTTCACTGACTTGTTCGCAGGGGGTGTCGAAAATTTGCATTCATGGGCACCCTATGCTTAGGTGGGTAGGAGGAAAATGGTACGTTTCATGGGACGGAGACAGAGACGGAGCTCCTAAATGGGAGGTCTCATGGGACGGTGACGAAGACGGAGACGGGGAGAGACGTGGGGCTATGTTTGCTAGAGGGATTTGACAGTTTGCCTGGGGCGTAAAACCCGAAGGCCATTCCGTCGAATGGTTAGCTTACTCCTCTCTGATCTGCTCATTTTTGTTCTTTGTTCTTGCTACGAGAGCTTAACGCCTCTGCACTCAACAGACACACTCAACAGACAGGGTCTCCTTCTCGGCGTGGCTTACTTGTCCAACCATAACCCTATCGGTAAGCTTCCATCTCAAACGATGTAGGTTTAAATCTAAATTTATTGGGTTCACACTCATTTTTTTATATATTTTTGTTCTTATGTAAATATGCTCGACTTACAGTTCTTTACAAATCTTCTTTTTGTTTTACTGCTTATTTTCTTTTAATTATAACTCTGGTTATTTTGGCAATCTTCGCATGTTGTTATTAGGACTATCTCTTCCTCAATGCCGCGAATTTGGGTTTTGACTTGTGCTAGAGAGATGTCTCAGCTTCTGACCTTGAGCATTCTCTCTTTTGCGACTCATCCTCACTAAGGTATTCTCCCTGCTCACCTTAGCGTAATAAAACCATTGTTTATACTGAGATGCTACCATTAGTTTTCTCACAAAATAACTCACTAACCTGCATTTTCTTGCAGGTGGTACCCTGGTATTTCAATATTAACAATATAGGTAAATTTTCACTCGTTATTCTATAATATAAGCTTTTCTTCTTAACATAAGCTTTTCTTCTTAACGCCTTTCATTTCCTCAGACTTATGCTCGTACTTATTACTAATACCCTTTTATCTTTGTTTGCAGGTTAGTCTGTTTTCTTTTATTGGCAAGTGAGAATCTTCCAACAGCTTGCCTAGCAGTTTTATTAACACTCTCAATTCTCACAGGTACCAAGACTGTGATTGCTGTGGTTTCTAGAAGAAGGGTTTTCGATTTCAACCAACGTTATTAGAAATTGTTCTGGATCTTAATGCTTTATCATTACTGCTATTGAACAACAAATATTTCCTGCTGTTCTCTAAAGATATTTTTCTGCTATGTAAACCCAACAGACTAGAACTCCATTTATTGCATAGTTTTGTTTTTTTTTTAATGAAAGTCTTCGTGCCAACTTAATTATGGTGCTATTATTTTGTGCGTTAGAACCAATGTTATTGACAATACAAGCGATGTAAAATTTAATATGTTCTAATCTTAATATTCTTCATGAGAACTGTATCTATATTTTTTTGATTCCATGTTATACCCTTGTTTAAATTGGGTTACCGTCATAACATTAATATATATAAGTTATCACAGTTTTTCCTTTCCAATAGTAATGCTTGTTGTACTTATATGAGGTTTCATTGTAATTTTTATCACGTTCACTGTTTCTGCTTGAGTTGCATTGTATTACTTCCTATAAACAAAATAATGAAATGCAAATTTATGGAAATTATTTCGCATGCAGTAATTCATGGAAAGATTTTTGCTGTAATATACAAATGTTCAGTTTTTATTTTATTTGAGACTTATTTTGACTAAGATAATTCGCATTCACACTTATCAATATCTTGTTATATATCTTGGATGATGTTTCCCAAAAGAATACCCTGAGTAAAGATTCAATTTAATTCATTCTAATTTCTGTAGATAACATAGTTATGTGACCGGACCACAACTATCTGTGTATTATCATAGGCAACATGGACAACCAACCCGGAACCTTGGTTAAGGGTACTAGGTTAACGGTCCTCAGTCTACCGATTCAACAACGGTACTAAATTCTTCATATAATTGTTATTTCTTGTGATAGAAAATTAACATAAACAGAATCCTACCTTCCTAACACACGTATAGATTTTTTTGTAATATATTTTAGATTATACCACAGAATTAATCAAAATACATTTCTGTAGCATATTTTCAAATTAAACCTCAGAATTAAACAAAATACTTATTTGAATTTTATCTGACTGATAATTTTGCCTAACTGATAATTTTTCCTTCCTTCCACGAGTGAGACTATTACATATTCCAACTCTCCCCCGAGCTCCAAGTCTGAGCTTTACTGTTGACAGAACTCTGGAAGAGACCTCGGCACAATCCGGTCCAGTCTCCAATTCCAGCAATGTCGGAAGTTTGAAGTGTTCCACTGGTTATCCCAGATCAGGAATTTTCTCCAGAATTCTTTCTCTCAGTTACCCAACGAACCGCTCTACCTCACCGAGATAACCCTTAATCCCTAGAGGTGAGGTAACTGTTTGAACTGATTCTATTCAACTAACTCATAATCTTGAATTATTTTAACATCAGTATTTCACCTTATGGAACCGATTCCATAATCAATCTTCATTTAATCAAAATTAAATTTTTGGTTCGTAATATTTTTGAAAAATATTAACAGTGAATGTTTAAAAGTCTTAACAATTCACTTAACCAACGGTTAGTATTTAAACCAGTAATTACAGGAGTAAAATAGTAAAATAATCATTTATGATGATGTCTTTGTTTTTACAATTGGGTGGAGGTAGTGACAAGTGAGAAGAAATTGTAAATCAATGTCAAAGTACATAAATACATGCAATACATGCAAACATAACTAGCTTGTAGCTCAACATGACTACCACCTTATACATAATATATTTGTGGTGAAACAAATATTTGTGAACATTTTATCTTA
Organism: Pinus albicaulis; assembly: GCA_034641835.2. Classification (NCBI taxonomy): domain Eukaryota; kingdom Viridiplantae; phylum Streptophyta; class Pinopsida; order Pinales; family Pinaceae; genus Pinus; species Pinus albicaulis. Next base: position 181,688 of record JAXQQM020083839.1, read on the forward strand.
AGTAAATAATGTTAGTATTAACCGTTGGCACCCTATTTAAACTTCACTTGGTACTTCCATTTATTATTTGTGAACATCTTATCTTAAGTAAATAATGTTAGTTTTAACCGTTGGCACCATATTTAAACTTCACTTGGTACTTCCATTTATTGAATATTGTAGTATCAATTTGTTATCCATTGTAATTCCCGAAACCATCAAGGACGTGAAGCATTTGGCTGATGACTTGTTCTAAATTAGCGATCTAAGTGACTTTGGAATGTTTGGAATGTTTTTATTCAGCAAAAATACATATATATATAATAGATGTCTTATTTCAATTTCAATTTTAATTTGCGTTTTGGATTTAAGGTACTTGAATTTTAAAAATAATATCGAATAGTGTTTATTGTTTTTTTAATTTATATTTAATATATTAACATATTATTATTTATAAAAATTTATAAAGAATCAGTTTAAATTTGATTGAATCTCGTTAATAATAATTAGTATAGTCATATAAATTAAATAATGAGTAAATATCAATATATATTAATCTATTAAAATATATATTTTATGATAAATTTTAATTTTTATTATTTATAGAAATAATTAAAATTTTATATATTTAAAAAATTTGTAATATTATTTTTAATTATAAAGATTTATCTTCATTATGGAGACTAGGTGTTGTTGGTCTATGTTACAAATTCACTTGTGGCATATTTTATGTTGAAATCTAGCCAAAAAAAAAAATCAAAAAATCAGAATGCTAGAGTGTTTGAATCAATTTTTTATGGTAAAAATGGATTCAACACCATGAAGAACCTAGGATACCCAAAATCATGAAGTTTGACAGGGATAACCCAGATTTTCAAAAATTTCTACATGATTATGTCATAATATTCCCATAATTTCCATTAGTTTTAGGGCTAATTTGTGAGTTTTTTCAAACTATATTAGTAGATTATATATTTTATGATATATTTTACATTTTTATTATCTATAGAAATAATTAAAAATCTATATATTTAATAAAGTGTAACATTATTTTTAATTATAAAGATTCATCTCCATTTCATCACATAAATTTTTAATTTATAAATAGGTTTTGTTACAATACTATGCTTAAATATCACATGCCAAAAAAATCAAAACTCATTTAATATGACAATTTTCTTTTTAAGTAATCAATTTAATTTGAAAGAAGAAAAAGAATATAAGTGATTTTAGAATCAATCTCAATTTTATATATGAATATTTTAGAAAAAATTTTGGAGGTTAAATCCTTATCATGCACTTCATAATTATAAATAACTAGTGTATGCATATAAACCAAATGACTAGTAAATATGTATAGGCATCAATCCATTAAATATCGAAACATTTATTTCATAATACATGACATATTATGAATATTAAAAATAAAAAAATTAAAAAAAAATATAAACTTCAACTTTACCTTATATATATGTGTGTATTTTTAGCATTAATCACATCATTAGGATTTGGTCGATGTTTCAAACCAACTAATGTGGTTTCTAAAGGTCGACCAAATCCTAATGATGTCATTAATCTAAAAGACACATTTTTCTAAATTATGGATCACAAAAGTCTTAGATCTAACATATATTATATATATATATATATATATATATATATATATATATATATATATATATTATTATTATTCTTATTATTATTATTATAGAGATTATGGTAATTTTATGTTACACTTATTCATATGATAATTTTTTTAATTAATCAATTTAATTAAAAAAACAAATAAGTCATAATGATTTTTGTGATAAATCTCAATTTAAACGTCAAGAGAGTACAATGGTAAGTATACATGATCGTAAGGAGGGGTTGGCCCTAACTCAGGACCTGTGTTGGGTGCCCAATGGTAGGCAAAGACTAGAGGCCAATGTCTACCAAGAGCCACAAAGAAGCCTCGCTTTGTCACGCAAACAAACTAGACCAATATCGAAGTTATATGAAAGATCATGCCTTGATTTGAAAATTTATAGGTATTTGGCCAACTAAGAAGGATTTAATCAAATGAATCCAGTTAAAATGGTAACCAAAAGGCCACATAGATCTTAAATTTGAGGCTAGAGGATTTTTTACAGTGATCTTTACTAACCTCATGGATAAAGAAAGAATTTTTAAGGGAGGACCATATTTCTACTATAATGTTGGTTTATTCTTGAGGCAATGGGAGGGATGTTATAACCTTGATCAATACATGTTTCTATCAGCACCAGTATGTCTGTGGCTCTTCGCATTGCTGGTCGATTTCTAGGACCTAGAAATACTATAAGGCATTGGAATCTCTCTTGGAAGATTTGTGAAGATAGCAGAAACCACTCATCGAGGAAGGTATACTTCGTCTGCCTACATTTTTGTTTATATGAATATAACTAAGCATATTCTAGAATTGATAGAATTAGAATATGAAGGAGAAGTATGGAAACAACTTCTTGATTATGAACATATACTGTTTCATTGTAGATGATGCCATGAATATGGTCACTTATTTAAAACATGCCCTCTTAACAACCCTGATCAGATGGAAGGGAAGCAACCGAAGGGAGGAGGAGGATCCATGGAGAAAGATGATGGGTTTAAGATAGTTGCTAGTAGAAGGAAGAATAGTAAACTTCATGTAAATTAGAACACTGCTCCATCTAAGCAGAAGAAAAATCAGAATAGATATGAAATATTTCAAGAAACAAGAGACAACTTGAAAGAAGTTGAACAACCCCTAGAAGAGGGCCATGGAAACACAAGCCAAAAAGCCACGAAGGCTAAAAGAAAGGCTCAAGCAGAACTGACAGAAAAAGAAGACCAAACTCAGATGGTGGAACAATTGGCGATGGAAGTAGATATAGGGAAGGATGATTTCAGCACGGAAGAGATGGTTCTAAAGAAATTTTTGCAAGAATGGAAAAATCTATATGATATATTTATACGTGAAGGCCAAAAGATGCTCTACAAAGAAACGTTTGAACAACATATAACTTCCTAAGAGCGTAGACAAGCAGAAATGGCAAACACGCTTAGTACACCAAAAGGAAACAGTCAGGAAACTAGTACTCAAACTAAAGGAGGAAAGAAGAGGGGTAGAAAGAATTTACAAGGATCTATTCAAATGATTGGAGAAATGTTAGTAAATTTGGGAAGGGTAATGCCGCTTTCAGCGGTATTACAACAACTACATAAAGTTTCCCAATGATAGTTATCTCCTGGAACGTGAGGGGCCTTAATAGTAAAGGAAAGCAGTGATATCTGCAAGAAATATTGAAGACATAGAGACTGCAAGTGGTACTCCTTCATGAAACTAAAGTGTCAGAGAAACTATTAGAGGAAATCTTAAAAATTTTGAAACCTAAATATGAAGCAATGTTCATAGATTCGAGAGGAAGTGCAGGCGGCATAGCCATTCCCTGGAATCCCGCAGAGATCATGGTAGAAAGATGGATAGGCCTACCTCGTATCATAACATGGCACTTTAGGCAAATTGGGACGAGAGACTAGATTCTTGTTTCCTCGATTTATGGGCCTCATATTCCAAGAGAAAAGGAAACACTCCTTGATAGTATAAGAATGTTAAAAAATCTTCATAATGAGAAATATTGGTTTGTCAGAGGAGATTTTAACATGATCACAAGTCTAGAGGAGAAAAAAAAGAGGAATGCAGAGAGATGAGCCTACGATGGAGATGTTTAGAGATATGCTAATTATTTGTGACTAATAGGCATACCAATAGTGAATGGTACATAAACCTGGAATAATAGGCGAGGAGGTGCTCATTAGATAGCATCAAGGTTGGATAGGTTTTTAGCGTCAGAAGATGTCATCAGTAGTGATGTCTTTTACGAGGCCTCCATCCTTCCTTGTATGGGATCATACCACAGGCTGATATGTCTTGAGGTTGATATAAAGCAGTGTAATAAGAAGATGCTTTTTAGATTCGAGGTGTTCTAGTTAAGAGACCCTAATTTCATTGAAAAAGCCAAGGGTTTGTGGGAAGTAAGACGAATCCAAGGAAGGAACAGGATGCATACCTTCCAACTCTAACTAAAATACATTAAGCAGAAAATGAAAAAAAATGGAATAAAATATAATTCGGGCATATACAACAAGATAAAGAAAAACTAGAGGGGCATATGAAACAAATACAACAACACATGATATTACAAGCGATATGGGAGACCCTTGTCAGGGAGGAAGGAAGAATCATCGGTAAGTTAGAAGAACACCATAAATAGGAGGAAATCGTGTGGAAACAAAATCCAGAGTTTAGTGGCTAAGAAAAGGGGACAAAATTACCAATTTCTTCCACGGGGCAATGATCCAAAGGAGACAACATAACCGAATTTTCTCTCTCAAAGATCTAGGAGGAAACATAGTAGTCCAACATTAGGACATGGAGGCCCTGCTGGTGGATCATTTTAGTGACACCTTGATGGAACTAGATCAACACAAAATGAAAGCAATTGAAAGGATAAATAAACACATACCTCACCTATTAAACAGAGAACAAAATTTGGCACTACTTTGAGAGATCACACTGGAAGAGGTGGAAGAAGTTGTAAAGGGCCTAGCAAAAAACAAACCACCGGGACCAGACGATTTTACAGCTGAATTCTATCAAACAGCATGGCCATTCATAGGCAAAGATATCTTAGAATTATTCAAGGAATTACGCAAGACCAGACAGGTATACCCAACCTTAAACTTGAATTTTATTGCGTTGATTCTGAAACAATATCATTCTGATGTTCCTGTTGGATTCATACCTATAGCCCTTTGTAATGTTATATATAAAAGTATGTCTACCATCATGGTTAATTGTCTTAAACCGATTCTTCATGTTTTAATTTCCCCTGAGAAAACTGATTTTGTCAAAGGAATACAAATCCTTGATGGTATAATCACTTCTCAAGAAGCTATTCACTCTCTTCATGCCCTCAAGTCCAAAGGCATGATAATAAAACTTTACCTTTCCAAAGCATATGACTGCCTCAGCTGAACCTATCTTCAGAATATCCTCTAGGATTTTTTTTTTGATCCGAGATGGATTCAATGGATCCTTTATTTTATTTCTACTCCTAATTTCTCTATCCTGGTTAATGGTGCTCCTTCTGATCCTTTTAATTCCACTCGTGGTCTGAGACAAGGAGATCCATTATCTTTGTTCCTTTTCATTATTGCCGCTGAAGGTTTGGGGAGATATATTAAAAGTAAGGTGTCTGGAGGGCACCTAAAAGGATTGAATCTCTAGGGTAACGATCTCAACCTATCTCACCAACAGTTTGTTTATGACATTATGTTATTTTGTCAAGCAACCCTGAAATAATCCAAAGTTATTATAGCCATTCTCAAGGAGTTCATGGCTATGTCTGGAACCCTTATTAATAACAATAAATATAATGTCTTCTTCTTTAATACCGCTCCTCGGTCTCAAAGGTTTTTGGCTCGCAATTTAGGGTTCAACATAGGATCGCTTCCTACAAAATGTCTAGGTATGCCTCTCAGCCTTAATTCTCTGTGTGTATCCTGTTGGAAAAATATTCTTACTCACATCCAATCTGGCCTCCAAAATTGGTCCTTCTGTGCACTAAATTCCCATAGCTGAGTTGTCCTCTTAAAATTTGTCCTTCAATCCATCCCCATATATTAGCTATCAGGGTTGGAAGCCGCTAAAACTAGTTGTATTGAGATGCCTAATATTTTCAAAAAATTATTGTGGCAAGGATCTCAAAAAGCTCGTAAATGGGCCCTCTTATGCTGGGAAAATATGATCAAAACAAAAAAAGTGGGTGGACTTTGCCTAAGGGATCCTTATCTACTCAACCAGGTGATGGGAGCAAAGCTATGGTGGAGGTTGTTATAGGGAGGAAGAGACCTCTGGAAAAATATATGGGAGCCCAGATATGACATGCCTTAATCTACTGCTGAAAAATTACAGCTATAGAACACCCCTAAAGGCTATACAATTTGGAACTTAGTAGCCTCAAACAAAAGCCTCTTCAGAGACCATATTTTATGGGAAATCAGGGGAGGAAACATTACCCGGTTCTGGGAAGACTCTTTGTAGCAAAGGGAGAAATTGTTTAGTAGAATAGACCTAACTGATATATTCTTCTTCACAAACCTAGTAAATATCAAAATGGTAGCTCATTTTTGAGATATAGAGACAGATCAATATTGGAGAAAATGGAAGCAAAAGAGGCATTGAGATAATTCTCCAAAGAATCAATAATGGGGGAATTTTGAAAAAGAATTACAATCCAGAAAACTGCCATTGTAACCATAAACGACATCCTGCAATGGGGATACAGAACTAAAGGCATGTTTAAAATTCAAGAAGGATACAATATTAAAGCTAACAATATTCAACTTCAAATATCAAAACTCTGGCAAAAATTATGGTCTACTAAGCATTGGCTGAAAATTGAACATTTCTTATGGCTAGTAGGTCATGGCAGGATTCTCAGCTGGGATCAGTTGTAGAGGCGAGGGATGTTGGGACCTTCTTCTTGTGTCATGTGCGGTAAACATACTGAAACTATGTAACACCTATTGAACAATTGCCCCATTGCTGTTCATATGTGGCAGAACTCACACTTACTCTTTCAGCAAATAGATAGAGATAAAACAAGTTTTGAACTCACAATTGAAAACTGGAGAGGAGGGGGATATCAAAGCCCTGTCATTAATAGAGCCTGGTCAATTTCTATAGGTTTCCTGATGTGGGTAGTGTGGAAAGAAAGGAACAAATGTAAGCTTAGTGAGGATGCTCGTCAAATAGCAGAAACTTGGAAGACAATTATTCATAACATAAGAGAAAGCATACTAGCAGAAAAATGGCTTCAGGATGACTGGACAGTGAATGGGCATGAGGCACGAATCCTGGCTCAATTGAACCTTAAATCTCAAATGTTAGCCCCGGCTTCCTCGAAACTCAAACTAATGGAATATCACTTGAGAGATGAGTACAATGCACCCCAACAAGGCTTTCTAAAGCTTATCTATGACGAGGCTTCAAATGGAAATCTAGGTCAAGCAGGAGTAGGGGGAATCTTCAGAGACTCTTGGGGCCAAGTAAGAAGGATTTATACTATGGAGCTAGGCTTTTCTAGCAATAACGAAGCTGAAATCAATGCGGTCAAACAAGGTCTTGTAATTGCAAGACGAGAACAATATAACAGGCTTGTGGTAAACAGGATTCGGCTATGGTCACAAGTATACTTCAAAGGCTGTAGAGAGGAGTAAGTTGGGAGCACACCAGCGGTAGTTGGTGAACAACTCGCTTCATACAGGAGATTAAGGACCTTATTCCCAGCATTAGTTATACTATCCCATCTCATGTTCGGCGATCAGGAAATGCAACATCTAATCTTCTTGCGAATTGGGGTTGAAACCACCATGCAAGTGTTATGGATACTCCACGGGATTGAACAAGGCAAGAGACTGGGCTTGAAACTCTGCAGAGATTGTGGATAGAGAAAACAACCAAACCCAGAACCCCTGATCGAATGCCAAAAGCGAAGCGGCTTGGTGCGACGTGACAATCGTTCGTGCAGGCCATATAGTGGAAGACGATGACGCGTGGTGCCAAGTGTGAACGGCTCCACCCATGTCGAGTAATGAACAAATTTAAGGAAGTTGGCAGATAGCAAGGCTTGTCAGGAGTGTTTGGGGGGAAAATCTGGTGCAGGAGGATGTGGTGACCTATCAAAAACATTCCGTTTGTCGAATTTTTTATCATTGTTGAACAAGGTATGAAGGAAACTGGGAAGAGGATAGATGAAGAGTTGAGGGATCTGGCAACAACAACATGTCATCTGCGCGGGTATGTATCTAGCTTCTCCCTCTGTATATCTGTCTCTGAGATGAAGAACAATGCTGGTTTGTATGCTTTGTTTCCTTGTTCCTTGTTTGGAATGACTGTGTACCAACATGGTCCAGTAATGCAGTCTCCAACGAAAGATGTGTTGGTTGAGAGGAATGAGAGGATGTTCGAAAAGGTTGATAGGCTCAACATGACTAAATTTTGGGTCTTAATTTGGTTTCGAAACCCTGTCTTGGTTAATTCTTATGAGTCCACTTCGGTTCTACAAGTGGCTGGTTGTATTTTGCTTCACCTTTTGGGCATGGAAATTGTAGAGGAGGTGGCAGTCCAACTCTATGGCCCTTGTCATCCTAAATGCCCTCCTCACTTTGCATGCTATATGAACGTTCCTACATGTCATCATTATATTGATTTAGACTTCTCTGCAACCCTTGCATGCCATCTTAATGACCTTGCATGTGAGTTTTACATCCTTGATTGTCATCTTATCTATCTTGAAAGGCTGTTTCATGGTAGTTCTTGCGATATTTTTAGCTCTTTTTGATTTTCCTGTAGTATGCATGGTAGTGTTTCCAATACTATAGGAAAATTGCAAACTTCCTCCTGTAATTGTTTTAATTTTCTAAGGCAATTATTTGAAATCAAATGCATGTCATGCAATGACAATTTTTAGGTTATAGGCTTAGTGTTTCCAATAATAGTAATACTCGAGGTAGCAAGGGTGTTAGAGGCTTTGAAAATATTGATAGAGACATCAACGATAGTAGAACCAGTATAACAATTCCAGGGCTAGTCGGGGGGGTTAACTCAATTTCTGTTTGGGTTTGCATGGCAGTCACTGCAAAGTTTATTGGGGTCCTTTATGGTTTTGTATCTACCATCATGGTCCTAGTAAATATTGAGAAGGGAAAGCATAATGATAATTGGAAATTTGTGGTCTGTCTTTGTGGTAGGGGGTTACAAAATATAGTAATCATGTAGAGGGAAATAACCTTTGGCCAGCTTGTGAGAAAACTGTTGACTCCCAGCAATAAGGACATTATTGTAAAATATCTTTTTGATTTCAATATTGTTATGTTGTCTCCGTCTGCAGGTCCTCCTAGAATTTTTCACCCTCAGGCCATTGCACGTCGGGGCAGAACCTTGATGTGGATATGGGTGAATGCACATTTGCTAGGAGACCAGTTCCAAGTCAAAATGGTTAAAGCGTAGGCTGGAAGAAGGGAAGGAAAGGATAAAGGGAAGGCCAAAGAAAGATCAAGCAAAAGGGGAAGGAAGTCTAGGTAAGAAATCATGGAGAACCTATTTCAGGCATATGTAGAAGGGACACCCAACCATGTTAAATCTTTGATTTATGGATGGGAACAAGATCTCAAAACCAAGGTCGAGGAAGACATTCCTTAGGATGAGATGGATCTAATTTTAACTGATCCTAGTCATACCAGAGGTAGACTGTCGCTTTTTAAACAGTCTATTCATATTTACTGGACCATGAAGTGTTTACTAGCTAAAGCAATTGTAACAGTTCAAGAGATTGGAGGGGACCCGAAGGTTGCCTCAATTCTAGATGAAATCAACAAAGACATCTAAGAGATTCATCTACAACAGCATCATCAAAATGTTCGCCTTGGACGAATAGATAGGCAGATCCAGAATCTCCACTAGTTTGACAAGCCTGGGTCATGTGTCAAAGACCTGACACCTATTGAATCATCTGATGACTGAATTTACTGAATATGTACTTTTTTGTTTATATGCAGACTACGAATATAATTTACTTTTTTTATATGTTTATATATGTTTTTTTTTTGTAAGCTTAGTAGTTCCTTTCTATTTTCTATTAATATAAAAACTGGGCATCATAGATACAAAAATAGTTAGACCTCAACCTGCCCATGGGGAAACCAGGTCTGTTGGCCATCTAAGTGCATTGTACGCCATCCAAAACATAAACATCTTTAATATCCTAAACAGAGTCTTAAGATAACTAATATCAAAGTTTGCTAATATTATCATTTATAGAAAATAAAGCTAGCCGCTAAAAAAGAGGTAGTGTTATCTCTATTCATCATCTGATTCCACCGGGGTGGGATCTTTTACACTGGAACCTGGTATTTCAACCTGCTGCATGGCTTTTATATCTTTCTCCATTCTGCCAAGTCTAGCATACTGATGTAGTTGACAGAGGTTAATTTCTTGAATATTTCTATTGATATCTGCCAAAGTGGAACTTAACTTTGGTTCTCCTGTTTCTTGAGTTGACATTATAACTTTTTCCAGCAAGTATTTTATCAACCAGTATGTTCTAATTGAGTGCTGGAACAAAGAGATTCTCCCATGAGTATGCCCTGAATCTTCAATCATATTCTGCAAATCTTCCTATGCCAATTCATCCTCTTCATTTATTTTATTGATAACTTTTGTTTCCCATCCATAAATACAAGATTTTACAGAACAAGGAGTGTCCTCTGCAGAGGTTTGAATTAGGGTCTCCATGAGCTCTTTTGCTGACTTCCGAACTCTCTTTGCTGGTAGAGGTGAGATAGGTTCTTTTCCTTTGTCCCCTTTAGGTTTTCTTCCTTTGGTTTTCTTAACCATCTTAACAGGGCCAATGAAAAACACTCTTGGAACAACCAAAAAATTCACAATTCCAAGACAAGTACATATTAGACAACTGGAAATATAGTAGATGAGTAAAGCATGAGAGGGAGAGTGGACGGGAGCACCCTGCCCCTTCATTAATATACTACCCAGTCGGCTTTGCCCCTTAACCATTCTACTAACAACACCAACAATCCCAACCCAGAGCAGAAGCATAGAAACAAAACAGAGAAACCCAATTCTACAGACCCACAAGATTGGAAATTCCCACAAGTAAAAACCACTGACAACCCTATGCCGCATCCTATGGTTGTCATGCTCAGAGCCCTCAGCAACCCAGAGCATAAGCAGAACATAAAACGAGAGTAAGACAGGCCCATACCAAAAGAGACGAAAGCCACCCCTGCCAAGAACCCAATTTCTGCAGACCCACGAAACAGGTAAATCCCATGAATAAAAACCACAGACGGCCCTATTGACCTACCTATAAACATGCATAGAGCCCTCAGCAGAGGCCGCTACTCTACCCGCCCAAAAATTCTCATGTTTAACCTGCATGCTTACGAATTTCTGAGCAGACTCGTAGACAATTTCATCAAAACTCCTAAAATGAAGATGATGAGGACTATCTGATAATAAAATCCCTGACCTTATAGAACTCTGAAAATTACAAAATTCGTGGAACTTGGCATAACCTTTGTACAGAAAATAAAAAAGCATAAAAAATTTAATCTGCATGCTTCGAAATTCCAAATGTGAAGTTGGGAAACACTTTTTGCCCTTTTTTGACGTTGAAAATTGTAATTTTCTATGTTTTTCAACTTAAACTCCACTAAAATCATATTTTTATCGCAAATTATGCTTTGACATAAAAAAAAGAATTGTAGAGAATTGTCTTACCTCCATACCGATATTTAAAAAAAAAAAAATATTGACATATAGAGGGGTAAATTTGTTATTTACTAACTGCATATACTTGAAATTTTCAGGCAAACATAAATAGTCACTTTATTATCCTTAACTTTTTTTAGGGAAGGTTATTCATTTTTTGGAAAAAAACCATAGCATCATAATCTGCATATATTGCACTAGTGCACAGACTATTTTTTGGTAATTTTCAGATCAAATCACTATTTTTTATTATTTTTTGAAATGGATGAAGACAAAAAAACAGTGATGTTTCAGTACATTTTATTATCCTTTGATTTTCTTTTCAATGTGATCGTCAATAAGAAAAATGAGAGTACCCTTTTGAAGTAGACAGGGAGAGGAAGTGCAATATGATTTTTTTGAATTTTTTGGTGTCCTCACTTGAAAGTTATTGAATTTTCATTCAATGCAATTTTTCGAACAATGAAATTCCATAGTGACACCGTTTAGTAAAAAATAAATAAAAAATTGAATTTTTTAACGAAACTCCATAAATCTTACATCATCAAAAACTAGATTTAGAGATGAATCTAATGGTACTTGATCCGACATAAAACATTTTGTTTTTGTAGGTGTTATGTCCCTCCGAAGTTGCAGGTTTCTTAAAACTGCAGGATTGTTTGAGTTTTTTGTTGACCAGAAACTCTCGGCCGAGAAATCGAGAAATTTGAAACTAGTTTAACCCGCCTAAAGTTAAATTTAATTGCCCAGGAAAACTCTCGGCTGAAAGTTTAAAAACTCTCGGACGAGATTTTGCACCCCGAGAGTTTGTTCAATAAAACTCTAGGCCGAGAGTTTAAAACTCTCGGTTGATTCTCGGCCGAGAGTTTAGAAAACTCTCGGCCGAGAATCAACCGAGAGTTTTAAACTACAATATCCATACATATTAGTCTTTTTCTTGACATGGTCTACTACTAAGGAAACCAAGCTAGGGGCCCAAGAGTAGGATTTTAGTCCAAACTAGTACATGGATAATATAAAAATCGAGTTCATCCCTTATCTCTCCATAGCATGTTGTAAAGATAAAAATGCATGGAGGATAACATGTTACATAATTGCAACAGTGTTTCCAAAACCATGAGAATGTTGTAGACATAGGGTTGGAGTGTTAGGGAACCATGGCGTTGAATGAACCATGGTGTTTAATGTGATGACCTATCCTCTCACCCTCCTTTCATAAGCACCACTATACGGAAAATTATTAGAGATTTAGAAAAATAAAAAATAAGAATATTTTTATATAGAGAAAAGTGAAATTTATATATTAAAATATAAATAATATTATTTAGAATCAATATAGATCCATGTTAACTCCAAATATATTAAGTGCTAAGAGAAATCAAATATCTTAAACTGTAAAAATTTCCACAAATTTTGAAATAAAAAATAAATTTACATTTTAAAAATTTTGTTCTCTTAATAAATCTCTAACTAAAATAAATTTATATTAATTTCTAATTAAATTATATATATATATATATATATATATATATATATATATATATTACACTATCTATATATCTTAATGTATTCATCATTAATCAAATTTGAAATAAAAATTTCCAATTGTTTAAATAATTTATTTATAATTTATTATTATATATAATAATAAAAATATATAATTTTTACATTTAAAATGAATTAAACATATTAATCAAGTACCATTTTAAGTATATTAATCAAATAAAGATACCCTCATAGGTTACAACTATATACATATATATATAGTCTGGTTCATGCACACCAATCAAGTGACAACTTAAATGGAAAACATTCCTATTATAATTTTATATGATAGAGCTTGCATTGACACAAGCAACTTAATGGTTTATTTTATCCAACCAAATCACCAATCGAGAGATTGGTTAAACTTATTATTTTAAGTTACAAGAATTTATGATTAAATATATTAATCTTGTGAGCCCATGGTTTTGTAATTTATATTTATTTAATTTATTGATTTTTTCTTGTTAATTTTTTTTTATAAATTAATATGATCGAGAAAAATCATATTAAGGTGAAATTATTTGGATTTCGTTTACATTTTACAAATTATATTTATAATTTTTAAAATTTGAATATTAATTAAAATACATGAAGCCTACTCCCCGATGGGGGTGACAAACACTGAGGTCCACAAAACGCATGTGCGATGAGAGTGTACATTCGGAAAATGGGAAGGAGGATAGACTCCATGTCCTCCTGTTATGGATGGTGTACGGTGAGTTTAACAGTGTTGTGTGTGAAGTCTCGGTCTCATTCATTCTCTTTGGGTTTGAGTGTTGGAGAGGTAAGCAGGTTTATGCTGATCTTCGCAGTTTAGGAATGTTATATCGTTGTGGTAGTATGGTAGCTGGAGGCTGGTGGTCTAAGCTTAGTTAGTCATTTTGATATCTTAGGCCCTAGGTTAATCTGGGAGAGGTGTAGGTTTTGTCGTTGTCACCTCCTCCTCCATGAACAGTTCACAAATGTGTTAAATTTATTCTCCCACAGCCTGGTTTCTCTACTTCGTCAACAGCTTTAGTGAATTTTGCATGGTAATTTGGTTGATTCTAGTGCCTACTCTTGTGTTTCTTTCTAAATTTCTCCCTGAGTGTTATTTTTGTTTGCGAATGTTTTTATGTTTCTTGTTCATCACGTGTCCTTTTGTTCTTCCTCTTTCTGTGGCTTCTCCATGGATTCCTGAAACCCACCGCTGGGTAAGCAATAATGGGGTTCAGTGGTGGACGAGCGGTCTTGAGACAATTGTTGTGGTTGGTAATTGGCTCAGGTTTGTATATTGTGTGTTCACACTTTGGTGTCAAGTTATTTTGTTTGTGTCTTTGTTCTCATGTGCTTCCCCTCGTAGAAGAGAAGCAAAGGTCTTAGTTTGGCTGGTGTGTTTCTTATCTATGGGTTTGTTTGTAACTCATTGGATTGGAGAAAGGTGGTTTTCAGCCCTATGGAGTAGAATTTTGTTGGATAAGTCGGGGCTATATTTTGCCCTGTTGTATTTCTCAACTTGTTGGGTGGTCTTGTTTCTCATTTTTGAGGTGTATCCCTTGGCCCTCACCATGAGACTTGTTATGTGTAACTCCCACTCTCAACCCAAGCAGATGGGCATTTCATCTAGCAAGGAAGGATGTAGCACAAAGGATAAGGTGGCATTAGAGGGTCGTATTATTGGTCATAAAAGGCAGGGTGGCTGAGCTACTGGGGGTCTGGTCTGTGTGGCGTTGGGATTCCATGGTGGCAGAGGTGGTGCAAGAGGCGGTCGTACAACTGGTGGTGAAAATAAAGGCAGAGTGGTACCTGATGATGGAGCAGGTGTGTGGGGTCAGAATCGTCAGCTAGGGCATGCAAGTGTTGCTGGCCGACAGAGTCGCTCCGAAATCTATCATGATTTGCTTTAGTCTGTTCTGGATCACCTAAAATCTTATGATAGGTCTAGAAAGGAAGAACATGAGGTTTTGATTGCTACGCTAAATCAATTTCATTACTTTCAATGCCATATCTGAAAAAGGATCGTGGTGGTGTAGCGGGGTCAAAATCTGCTAACTAAAAGGGTGGAGAAGTTGGAAACATGGTTGGCTCACTTTGTTATAGCATCATTTATCACCTCGATATATTTGATGACTTATGCATTGGCCTTGGGTATCCCTTCCATTCATAATTGGTCACATTTCTCAAAAAACAATATTTTAAAATCCATACGCGACTCTGCCTATTTTTTCCACGTGCACAAGCAGGTCCATCCATAGCTAACCCGTGTATGCTATTTAAAATATTAAAAAATATAAAATTTCCCTATTATTAAATCAGGGTTTACGATTTCTCCTGTAACTTAACTACCCCAGCCTGTGGCCTAATTGTTCCCCAACTAAAAAAACTAATTTGAGGAAGTATAAATACCCCTCAAGCGAATGGCCTAAGAGAGGAGAGAGAGAATACTATTGATATTATAGCCTATTATAGCCCTGATCAAGTCTGATATTTCCCCTATGAGTCCTGCACTTCCTAGGTTTCACGAAACCCTTGTTTCCTTGTGATGATCACCCTCATTCCATGTGACATCCTTTTCACACCATTTATGGAAGAAGCCTTGTGAGGCTAGGGCTAGACGAATTCGGACGACGGTTTTGCTCAAGGCCATGGCAGATCTGAGGTGATTTCTCCACTATTATTTTCTGTACATGTTATCAATAAAAGAAGTACCATCATGTTCCTGCTATTCATGTGTTATATGTCTCTTGTACATGCTTAATAATCTTGAATAGTTTATTTAATATTATCTTTATGATATCATGTATGCTAATTTGATAACATCTAGGACATCTATGTTGTACAACTAGGTTTTGTGCTTTTTCTTAACTAATTTGCAGGTTCTGGAGCACGAGGAGTTGTAGGGGCTTTGAAACCTACAGGATCTACTACAAACGAAGGATAAACGGGTAATATATGCAATCCTCACTTTCTAGTTTAAAGCATAGAAGTTGGTAATTTGAGTCCTTCTTGTGATGACATGCCCCTGCTCTGTTAGATATTTCAAACCAAGACCATAGGGTAACTTTTCTCGTAACAAAACTGGCAACTCCACTGGGGATTACATTTGCGTAATTCCTAGTTTGGGTTGTTTTATCCGTCTTGTAGGTTCCATGATAGGTTAATCACACTTGCAGTCTAGTAAGTCTTTTTCCCAACCAGACAGAAGCCCTGATCTCTTGATCAGACCTAGGTCTTTCTTTTTTTCCTTATTTCTGTTTATATATGCTACTTCGGCTGTACACAGTCATGTATGCCTTCTGTTTTCTCCAAAAGAACCTATGTATATGTTTGTTGCTTTGGTTACAGTTGCATATACATGCGTGTGCACATAGCGAACCCGTGTATGCCTAGGAAAATTTGAAAATCTGATTTTTGAGGCCCTCTAAGCCCTTCCTGTATCTGGTTGTATGTCAGTTTCTCTCATTTTCTTTTGAATACCTAGTCATTTTATGGTTTTTCCGGTTTTGTGAAGTTGCAATTGCGGTTGTAGCACCAAGACCTCTTTCTGGAGCTCTTAGCTGTTCTGACCATTCAAAACAGTAAGTCTCTAATTGTTTGCTCATCTTGGCCTTATGTATTTCTTCGCTTTTTCTTTTTTCCTCTTTTGACTTCTTTGGTTTTCTTGACTTATTGGGACTAGCCTTTTAGCAAGTCTTAAAGTAACATTTTTCTTGGTTTTTTGAGTTTTTGTTCGCTGGAAGTGTGTGCTACTGTTCTGAATCAGTTTCTTGGGTGTTTTGCTTCTTATTTCTTGTTTGAGTCCTGCTACAAAAGTATCACAGTTGGCTTATGCAATTTTAAAGTCTCTTTGTGGCTCATTTTCTTGATTCTGGTTCTTGAGTAGTTTTGTGCTTGTCTTTTTGAAATATTTTTGTTTTCCTTAAAAGTGAAAAGCCAAAAAAAATAATTATTGTTTTATGTTGCTTTTGCTTTGGTTTCCCTTTTACGTTTCTCATATATTTTGAGGCAATTTGTTAGCTTCTTTTTTTTGGTTCGTTTTCTTGGCCTTGAAAGGAGTCTTTCTCTAGATTTCTCTCTCTTTTATATCAAGTATATTTTGGCATTTTGTATGCAAAGGATTTCTTGTTGGGACTTTCCTTTCTTGTTTGTCAAAAGTGATTGAACCACTTCTCCGTAGAAGCTCTTTTTTCTTCCTTAGTTAGTAATCCTAGAATTTGCATATCATTGGTAGTTTTTGCATTAGTTGCACTAAAGCATTTTAATCCTTTTTGATAGTTTTCTAAAGTGTGTGAAGAGTGATAACCGAAATAAATAAATAAATAAATAAAAATAAAAAATAAAATAAATAAAATAAAATAAAAATTTGCTTATTTAGTTTCATAGAACCCATTTAGAAATCTCTTTTCATCGAAAGAAAAGTATTTCATTTGCATGTAGTAGGATTTCATTGATCTCTTTTGCGTTGATAAACACCATCATTTTCACTTCCGTATACATTTGAATTAAGTAACAACCACTTAAAATCAAGCACTATAATTAAAATGAACTAGAAGTTTTTGTATTTGTCATTAATCATACACCAACTAGCTAGGTCATAGGGCCTTGGAATAGGTGAGTGGAGAGTAAAGTCTTCAAGGCCGCTCAAAACTGTCAAACATAGAAATTTTATTAATGAGTAAAATCCAATTCCGTTAAGTGGACCGGGAAAGCTCTACCTCTAGAGAGTTAAGTGCGAGGGAGAGTGAAGGCGGAGAAGAGAGATACCCCCTCTCCTATTTGCTGAATCTTGACCTAAGACCGTTCCACCCTGCTACTGATACGGATTGGTGCCCTTAGTTGACTCTCCTATGGGCCACACAGGTGACTGCGGGGGGGAATACTCATGGTACCTGAGATAGACGTTGCATCACTTTCATTAGTACTTCTGGAGGGTGACCTTGTGAAGCTCGAGGACTTGCACCGGAAAAGGATATTGTCAGAAGGTAAACCTAACTATTTCTGTTACCTTCTCTAGTAGGCATGGGGCGTAATTACCCCAAACTATTTTCAGAGGGTCCTCTTATTCGATTTCTTGTATTTTGGTGTCCGGTCCTAATCACCCAGAGCGAAAATACCCGAAGGCCGCTTCATTGACTATATCTTAGGGACTTTTTAGAGTTTTTTCTTTGCTCCTAGATTGCTTAGATTCTTATATTTTTTTAGTCTAATTAATCTCATAAAGTGGCTAACTGATCGCCTCGTTGATCGAGGGGGCTTCGTGGTCTTTCCCCTGCAAGTGTCAAGCCTTATTCAAGAAGGTGTAGGAGTAATTCAATGGGTTATTTTTATCTGGTGGTTTCGAATGCAATGGAGAGTGATCCTCCGTCTGGGCTTGTTGTTTCTTTGGGTGGTCCTGGTGCTAGTGCTATTGTAGTGAGGAGTACTCCACTCATCTCTAGAGTCTTGTTTCCGGCAGAAGAATTTGAAGTTGAAGAAGTTCCTCGACCTTGTGAGACTCCTTCATCTCCTCTTCTTGCTAGTTTTCCTTACGTCCTTTTGTACATTGGGCCCAAGTCTCAAAGACCATCTAGCCCTTTTCCTTCATATCCCTTTCTTTCAATGGCCATGGCTGGGAACAGAGTTTTGGCTATGAGCACTGCAAGTGTTCATACTCCTCTTTCAGTCGAAGGAGGAGGTACTATTACCATTTCAACAATCACTTCTAGTGCTTCTATGTTTGTCTCTACTTCTATTCCATCTTTGAGTGGAAGCACCCAGGCATATGCTTCTCAATATTTCCCCTTTGGAAGTGGAAATATTCCTCATTCGAACCCTTCCTTAGGATCTCTTCCTTTCACCTCTGAAAATCAAGGATTCAATCCTTTCACCATAGGTCAAGGCTCTAATGTTTTTTCGAGATGGAACCCTGCTTTTACAGGGTTAGGAGATGAGAGTCAAATTTTCTCTGGTCAGCAAGGGAATATTCCTTTCCCTTCGGTAGGTGCTTCTCAAGGATTTTCTCCATTCGCTAATGCTTGGAACCCTTACCAAGGGATTTCTTCATCTTTTAACACTTTGATTGGAGGGAATATCCCTGTTTATAGTAACCCTATGATGGGAGGGGGTCCTTCTCCGAATTTTGGGTCACAAGGCTTCTCTTACAGCTCAACATTTTCTACGAACAATATCTGGAAACCTAGTGCCTCAACAAATCCAGGATTTTCTTTTCAAAATGGGGGGAATCCTTCCTACGGGGGATGGAATTCCCAGGCTGCTCCATGCTTACCATTCCTGGCAACTTTAAACTTGCTATATCTATCAAAATTGACAAATGATCATATTCGATATAGTCCGGGTTGGCCTCTGGTCCCCACTAAAATACCCTCAGACAATCCAAATTTTGAAGGGACGACTGGTGAGGATTCGACGGACCATGTCACCACTTTCCACTTATGGTTTTCATCGAACTCCCTTATTGATGATTCGATTAGGTTGAGGTTATTTCAACAAAATCTAACTGAAGAATGCAGTGAAATGGTACATTGAGCTAACAGGGGGGAGTTTTTCTTATTTTGGTGAGTTGGCTACTATGTTCTTAAACGATTTTCAGTTTCATGTCCATTATGATGTCAGGATTGATCTCTTGGCCAATTTCCAACAAGACAAAGCAACTCACATTTTTTATCATATTCAGGAATGGAGGAGAAGGAAGAGGCTAATCAAAGCCCAAATTCTGAATGACTTCCTTCTCGAATGGTTTCTGAAATATCTGTAGCCAGAAGTCTCAAAGGATGTATCCCTTTCAGGGGTGTTTTCTGAAGAGCAGGCTATTTTTAGGGCTCGACAGCTAGAACTGATCTATTCTCAATCTGGGGTCCTTAATAAAATCTTTCCGGATGCTCCTTACTCCAAGATAGATTTAGCCAAAAACCAAACCTAGTCCTCATGGTAACGGACTTATCGATATGATCGATAGTGATACGGCTAACCTGCTAAATCAATTGCAGAATTTTTCTATACAATCTGCTTATTCTGGTCAGGTTACGTCTTCAGTGTCAACTCCTTCTCAGCCCTTGGCTATTAATGTCGTTCCAACTTCTAACCCCAAAGGAAATCAACAAATTGATGGGAAGAAGAAGGGATAGAATAATAAGAATAAAGATAAGGATGGGAAGGGGAACATGAATAGATCCAACGATCATGTTGGAGAGGGTAAGATGGATAATAAAAAGAAGATTAAGTTTCCATGCAAGTTATGCACTAGAGACCATCTTACTCACCTCTTCCCGAAAATTTAGGATGCTCAGCACTTGTTAGCACAGTAGGGTTCTTCTAGCTCCCAGGTTGTACTAACAAACCCTTTTCCCCAAGGGCAACAATTGCTTGTTGGCATGAATGTGAATATTGGAGCTCCCTCTGAGGGCAACTAGGAAGGGGAAAATCCATAACACATATACATGATCAGTTCTCATGCCGATATTGCTATGAGATCTTGTGATTATGGCGAAGCTATGTCTTTGAAAGCTAAAGTTGCTCCTAGTAATGGTGAGCCACTCCATATAGAGAGGCCTGCAGTTGAGCCTATACCTCGAACTCTAAAAGGGTCCACCAAGCATACGAAGATCAATCCTAATGCCAAGGCTGCCCAAAAATACTCAATTGTAGAAGATCTGGCTCAAGTTCCTTGCACCATGTCTGTGTTAGAGGTACTCCAGTCGTCTCCTGGACAAAGGAGTGCATTTCTCACTGCCATTGGGGCTGTTGATCCAAATAATTCTCTGATGATCACATTTGACAT
>JAXQQM020077883.1:0-14525 GCA_034641835.2 Pinus albicaulis
GGGCTAGAAAAGATTTATACCTTGTGAAATTTCTTGTTTCCCACCCCGGTTTTCAGTTTCACCTTATTTCTCCAATTAGTTAAATGCCCTTTCCCATAACCTTACATTCAACAAGCTGGAAAATAAATATTTGCTGAAAACACAAATTCTGGAAATTTTTCAGAATGCTGGAAAATGCAGAAATAAAAATCAGCAAGCTTAAAACAGTCATTCACACATTTTAACACAGATATTTTTGGTCAAGGTGACCCTGGAAAAACCCCCTACAACTCTTGGGGAAAACCAGTTCGAAAGCTTCTCTTTTATTTTCTGAATATTGCTTTTTACAGTGAAACAGGAAAAACTCAGAAAAAATTCCAGCAACCAATTTACAGACTTATCTCGATTTCCGTGCTTGCACACCGCCTCGGAAATTGTGCCAAATCAGCAACAACAGAAAACAGAAAATTTACAGCACCTTAGGACAGCATTAAATGCTGTACGGCCACCTCGGGAAGCGTGCCAAAATAGCTGTACTTTGTTGTACGGACTGTACAGATTTTGTACAGCAACCTCTCTCGAAATCCGTGCCAAAAAACAGAGCTGTAGCTGCTGTCCTCTTCCTCGGTTTTTGTGCCGGAAATGACAGCCACCCTCTTCCTTGAAAAACGTGCCTGATTTTTGTGCCTTGGAGTGCGTGCTTGCTGCTGTACCCTCTTCCTCGATTTCTGTGCCTCCTCACTTGGAAACACTGCCTCTCCTTTGTTGTACAGATTTTCTGCCTCGGTATGTGTGCCAATAAATGCTGCTGTACCTTTGCTGAAATCTCTTCACTGCTGCCCTCCTTCTTCTCACTGCTCAGAAAAATCTCCAGCTCTCCTTCTCTCCTTCTCCCAATCTGCTCATGAAAAAATGAATGACCTTTTCCCTCCTTTTCCTCCTTTAATCTAACCCTAAGTGACTTTTGGGGAATCCCTAAATCCAATGGCTGAAATAGATTGAGATCTAGGGCTGAGATTAAATGCTCATTTAAATCTCACTTTCTATTTTTTAATTCACTCCACTTTAATAAAGACCCACTTAGTCATTTATTTCCAAAGTCACTTTTCCTTTCTAATTTACATTGACTTTATTAAAGTCACTTTAAAATTAGACTTTAGTAACTTTATCACTTAAAGTCACTTTTAAATTAGACTTTAGTAACTTTATCACTTAAAGTCACTTTTAAATTAGATTTGACTTTATAAAAATTATAAAGTCACTTTAGGAAAAAAATTAAATTCTTTTGGACACTTTTCCCTAGGCCAAAGATCAAAGCCTTAGGGAACCACCTGTCCTCCGGTACCAAATTTCAACATACCTCGGACTCTTGGTCTATACACTCAGATGAACCTTGGAGTGCTGTGAGATTTGGCTTTGTCTCGGACATTACCCCTCGGACATCCTCCCGAAGTAATTTGATCTTGCCACGGGTATAACTCGGACTTCACAACAAAAGGTCTTGGTCTTTTATGTATCACAAAGATAACCGGACCACCAAGAATCTCGGACTAGAATTACACCTCTGCCTTGGATTTTGTGTCTCGGGGATCTCGCTTCACCATGGAAGAGCTTTCGGCCTATATTACAAAATCACTTTGGACTTGACTTCACTTCTAGTCAAAATGCACTTAATTTAATATGGATACGAAAACTTTATAATGACTTATTTGATTAAGCTTTGGCTGCTCAAGTATAGACTTGGTTCTAAATCTCATTCACTTTCTTGAAAGGTAATCTCAGTCATCTTTTCTTTTACATAGCTACGATACCATGTTGATTTTCTAGTTGTAAGATAGACTAGAGAAATTTTCTATTTGATAACTACTTCCAATGATACATTTTAAACTTCTTAGAGCATTCAAATCATCAAGCAATTACACTTAGAAAATTTCAACCATTAACTTTAGTAGAGCAGTAGAGATCACAATGAAAACAATGAGACAAGAGACACCAAAATTACTTTGGAAAACCCCACTCCAAGGGGAAAAGCTCATGAACCCTTCTTTATGAGAAATTGTCCAAATCATCCAATTTGTACATCGGTCAAAATAGCATATCTTTGACAAGATCCATTAGCAAGACATAGAGACAAATGCGACTAGCAAGATTGACCTCCCACAAGTGCCAAGCTGATCATGACACGGGGATACGGGGATATGGGGATTTGAGAATCGGATTCGGGATATGGTGACCCCCGGAACAGGATACTTCTCGGATACGATACATTATATATATATATATATATATTAAAAATTAGATATTTTTTACACAAATTCATACAAATTCATTGATTCAAACATAGATTTAAGATCATAGATACTCATACATGATACATTGATACATCATACAATTGTCAAATTTACTTAGAAAGACAAGATAGTAAGATACTGTAGTTTTCTCATTAAGTCATCAGAATCAAAATTTGTTACATAAGTACACTGCCAATGGAAAATAGAAATAGAAAATACAAAAAAACTACAGTCTCCAAGACTACAAGCCTGAAGCCTCAATGAGTCATCAATCCTTATCATCATAATCAGCATCACTGTCCTCATCCCAATCATCATGCTCACCACTGCTCTCCTCTGGCTCTGATGCATCCTCCTCCTCTGTCATCTCTGCATCTGCTGGTGTGGAGGATGACGCCTCTACTCTATCATCAAATGTGACAGGCTCTAGCACTGGCGCATTGAGATCCAAGTTGGCCAATGCCAACTCAACACTGCTGTCCAGACCCATATCATTAGGAAAGACATCCCACATCTTTGTCTTTCCCTTCAACCAATCCTCCCTCTGCCTGTAGATGAGACGAAGGTTGGTGTGCACATACACCATTGTCTCTGCCCTAGACTGCTTGAGCCTGCTCTTCTTGACACTATACAAATTCCCATAAGTGCTCTAATTCCTCCCGCAACAAGAGGATGAAGTCACCTGAGAGAGGAGCCTCATGGCTAACTGTTGTAGAGGAAGGCTTGTTGCCCCATGAGTTGCCCACCAAGAATAGGGCTTCTTAGCCCCCCTATCTCAAATCACATCATAGCCTGAAAATCGCCCAGTGCCAGTGGAAAACTCTGCAAAGGCATCCTCCACCTCATCAAGGGATGCCCTCTCCTGAAAAATCCTCCTCAATGTATCTTTCCTCCCCTGTGAGATTTCACCATCCATGTGAGGAGGGAATCTGCGGGAAGGTCCACCATTCAGCCACTCATGGCTATAGTATTTTGGGTTCAAGGAGTGAGCCAAACAATGTAAAGGTGTGCAATTCTTGTCCCATCTGCTGACAAGAATATCTTGTATGACGGTGAAGAAGGCCTCAGGTGATGTCTCATACTCTGGGCACTGACTCTGTAAAACAATGGTCCTCACAAACTCAATCATGGAATCCCATCCCTCATAAACCTCTCCTAGGATGGGTTGGTCTGTATGGCTGTAGTATTTTGGGTTCAAGGAGTGAGCCAAACAATGTAAAGGTGTGCAATTCTTGTCCCATCTGCTGACAAGAATATCCTATATTACGAGTGAAGGTATACGAGTGATGTCTCATACTCAGGCATTGAGACCTACGCAAAACAATGGTCCTCACAGACTCAATCATGGAATCCCATCCCTCATAAACCTCTCTTAGGATTGGTTGGTCTGTATCTGCAAATCGAAGCAAGGAAATGATAGGCTCCATGATCTGAATAACTAGATCTACCTTCTCCCAGCAGATATCATCCAACATTGTGTCCTTCACTTTCTTTGAGGTTGCTTGATCCGTCTTTCTCCAAAAAGACCAAAACTTTGAAATAACCATGGCCCCAAGAGCGATCTTGACCTCCCTCAACCTCTTCAACATGATGAATGAAGAGGAAAACCGTGTATCCACAATCTTCAACAATGATAGATTGGTGTACTCCTTGTAGATCGTGAGGGCATTTGTATGGTTTTGTACAAAGTTGCAGATATGCCATGCATCCTCAATAATGGCTCCAATCCAAAGCACATCAGAGGCAATAGATTTCAGTGCTAAGTTCAATGAATGGACAATGCAAGGTGTCCAAAATATTTGTGGATATTTTGCTTCCACAATCATGCCAGCAGCCTTGCAAACAGGTGCATTATCTGTAATGATTTGCACACAAGAATCGACACCTACATCTTCAATAATTTTAATAAATAACTCACCCATATATTGTGCATCCTTGTACTGTCCAAGGGCATCCATTGATTTCAAGAAAACTGGACCATTCAAGGATGACACCATGAAGTTGATGAGTGGGTGGCGTGCTGGATCTGTCCATCCATCAGAAACAATGCTAACCCCAAATGTTGGCCATGCTGATTTAATAGGCTTAAGCATTTTGTCCACCTCTTTCTTTGCCTTTGTCAACAATGTGGTTTCGAGCTTCTCTGACCCAAGAGGCACATACCCTAATGGAACCCCATGACTAAGAGCTCGACACATCTCAATAAATAGAGGTGACCGTGCAACATTAAAGGATATGAAGTTCTGATAGAAAAAAAATGCAATGGTGAGATCAAGCTCTTCCCTCTTCTCTTTTTGAAAAATCTTGTCCATTGGACCAACTGTAGTTGCCTTTCTCTTTGCTGATTGTCCCCTACTAAAAGTCTCAAAAGGGAACTTGTTGCTGCTTTTCCTTAAGAATGGAAGGGGGTCATCATTCTTGTTTTTTTTGATTTTGATGCCACATTTGCCTCACCAACAAATTGCTCTTTCTCCATTTCCTTCCTCTGTGCCGATTCAATTGTTGTACAACATTTAATGCCACAACTTGGAATACCCAACAAATGAGCTTTCACACGGAAATATGTGGAAGTGAAATGGCCGTCACATATATTGCATTTCCATGAACAATTTCCTCCTCCCTTTCCCTTTTTATCTGCCCCTCCCTCTCTTGTCACATATTTCCACAATGGGTATTTGGGGTCATGAGTTTGTTTTCCCTGCACATTTGAAGCTGCTATTGCAGCCCCACTTCCAATAGATGGAATACTTGCAGACCCTGAGAAACAGGGACAGGAGGGGCATCTCCAATGGGGACATTCTTCCCCTTTCTTTGCCCATGTCTTGCTGCCTTTGATTGAGCCGTGAATACTGTAAAAAATAAACAAAAATAACCAAATATATGAAACATATGCACATGCAAACACTACCAACAAACTAAATGCAAAATATAGAGGGACAATGCACTTACCGGATGCTCGAATCTCTTCGAAAGAATTCCCTTTCTCCTTACTAACCTTTTCTTCTTGCAAACCCTTGCTCCTTGCTCACTTCACAAACTCAAAACGGTGAGAAAGAATGAGCGGATTCGGTGTTTTATAAGCGAAAATCACACTTTTTTGAGACAACGAATCCGACTGTACGGGATACGGCCATATTCGTACATGGTACGTTCGGGGTTCGCTGTACCCTATACGGATATCGTCGTATCCTCATGAATCGGGTACAAATCCTGGAGAATCGTATCTAATTCGTCGGATTCGGGATTTGAGGGCCCTGGGGGACGAATCCAGTTTCTTAGTTTCCAAGTCAACCCTCCAAGATCCAATACAAAGTTTCCTTCAATTTTGTCCACAAAGAGGTTTGTAATTAGATCTGCCACAAGTCTCCAAGACGTTAATTTTTCATCAATTTGTTCTATGCTGCAACTATCACTTCAGCAATATCCAATAGCATCCAATTTAGAAAATTTTCTTCTTCAGTTATCCAATGACAGTAGAGCAATAGTAGATAGAACAATTAGACAAATGCACAACGAAAGATAGCTAAGAGACAAGGAGTTGAAGTCAACAAGGTCAAATATGATCTTCCTGTAATCTGCCCAAGTCAATAGCAGTCAACAGCAGCTCAGTCAACCCTAACTAGTCTGCAGTCAATGGTCAACAGTGCTTTAGGAGCTTGGACTACTTCAGTCAAACTCGGCCTCAAATGCTGGTCAAAATCTGCCGAAAACAATCCTCAAAACCTCAGTCAAACTCGGTCAAAAGAGAGAGAAACTCTGTTGTCACACTGCAATTTTCTGGTGTCAATCCTGAAAGTCAACATCAGTCAAACTACTCAGAATTTCTTGACTTGTGTGTCCTTCAATGCGGCCTGCAGAAATCAAACTTTTCCACCCAAAAATGCAGTCAAATGAGGTCAACTTCACCTTGGTCAACACTGGTCAACACCATGCAACAGTTCTGCAACTGTCCTGCAACTCGGCTCAATCAGAAACAACCATCTGTTCTTTGCATGTGTGAGAGAAGTCCTTCCAGTCTGAGCTGTATGAACCAATAGTAATACGAGAGAGAAGATTTGATGTGAGGTGATGAAGTGCCAAATGAGGTTTGAGGTCTCTAGTATTTATATGAATTGATGAGGGTAAAAAGACATGTCGTTTGGGCTTCATCGACCTACATGATGTTGAAGCCGACCTTGACGATTTGCACATATGTGGGATTTAATTCAAAAACACACTTCTCCTTCTATGATTTGAGTGATCTTTAAGTCGATTTTGGTCCTCTCCAAAAGAGGAATTCAATGCAATAATTATCTCCATCAAATGAGCTATCCAAAGTGGAATTTGACCCTAGTTGCATAATTTAACACTCCCTCTCAAGTAGGGAGAATTCCACCTGTCAATATCTGTCCATCGATCATCATGTCATCTTGTCATCATGTACCATCTTTGCTCATCTCATGCTGAACATTCTCGAATTTAAAGAAGAAGAAATGCTGCAGAGGAGCTCCAGCTACCACCCTATCTCTATCACCATCGAGGAGACTCAACTACCACTCGGAATCATCAACATCATCGTCGCCGAGGAGCCATGGCTACCACCTAGAACCAAAGACAATGGGCGAGACCAACCTACCCCAAGCGTAGGGATCACAGAGTCTATCCCAAAGTCCCTGACAATAGGTGAGACCAACATAAGGATCACACTCTACCTTATTGTCCCTGATCATCCATCTTAACCTTGAAGAGTTAGATGGTAGAACACATGCATCCACCAACTTGGGCGAGATCCACCTACTACAAGGGGCAGGGATCACACTCTATTCCAAGTTCCTCAACCCATTGGCCAGATGGGAGAGGTTATCCCATAGAGTGGGTAGGACGCTAACTGGGGCATACTCTGACATCCCATTGGTCAAAGGTCTCTCATCCCTAGGAGCCCTATAGCTCCATTCCACACCCTGGGAGCTCAACCAATTGGGAAGAGCACTGCTCAGTGTTCTTGAGTAGCTCAGACCCTTATTCGAAAGGGTCATCTCAACCAGTCCAAGCTGCTCTCTGAAGACCAAGAACTTCCCTTTCGGCAAAGCCTTGGTGAGGACATCAACTATTTGCTCATCTGTTGAAATATGGAGGAGTCTCACGGCTCCTCTCTGCACCATGTCTCGGATAAAATGATATCTGATCTCTATATGCTTGGACTTGTCGTGGAAAACATGATTCTCTGACAAACGAATCCCACTCTTGTTGTCGCAATAGATAATTGTCGTGTCTAGAACCTACTCAAGTAGCTCTCCAAAGAGCTTCCTCAACTAAACTCCTTCACAACTTGCAAGGCTAGTTGCAATATACTCGACCTCAATCGTGCTAAGGGCTACAAATTTTTGTTTCCTGCTCATCCATGATATCATGGCAGATCCCATACTAAAACAACATCAGGAAGTACTCTTCCTGTCGACAACATTGCCAACCCTATATGCATTTTGTATATCCATGTAGTCTAACGTCTCCAACGACATATCTCAGTCCAAGGTTAATAGTCCCATGTAGATATCTCAATACATACTTGGTAGCGACCCAATGTACATGGTGAGGCTCGGTCATAAACCGGCTCAAG
Organism: Pinus albicaulis; assembly: GCA_034641835.2. Lineage (NCBI taxonomy): Eukaryota > Viridiplantae > Streptophyta > Pinopsida > Pinales > Pinaceae > Pinus > Pinus albicaulis. Next base: position 7,867 of record JAXQQM020077883.1, read on the forward strand.
GTGTTAACTGCAAAACATATGTCAGGGCGAGTATTCATGAGAAACATCAGAGCACCAATCAATTGTCCTTACTCAGAAGGGTTTGCTAGGTCCGGTCCAACAACTTCTCCACACAACTTCTTGAAATTCATCTCCATAGGTGTAGGAAAGGACTTGCACTCAACCATGCCAAATCTCTTTAGAAGTTTCACAATATATTTTCCTTGTGAAAGGAAAATCTCGCCTGACTTTTTCCAGACTTATAGTCCCAGGAAATAGTGCATCAAACCAAGGTTTTTCATCTTGAATTCGGAAGCCAACTTCCTGTTACATTCTAGAATGAGAGGGTCTGCACCTGTCATGAATAAGTCATCGACATATAATACCAAAATGAGAGGCATACCTTGGATTGTTTTGAGGTACAAGTTTGGATCAACATTGCTCTTTGTGAATCCCAACTTTATGAAGTAACTGTTGATACGAGCATACCAAGCATGGGGGGCTTGCTTCAATCCATAGAGAGCTTTCTTTAACCGGCATACATGCGTCTTCCTGTCACAAACTTCAAATCCTAGAGGTTTTTCTACGTACACTTCTTTTTGCAGCAAACCATATAAGAAAGCAGTCTTCACATCCATTTGATGGGGAGTCCATTCCTGACTTGCAGCAAGGGCTACTATCGAACGAATGGTTGTATATGCCACAGGAGCAAATATGTCATCGTAATATTCTCCCTCTTCTTGAGAGAATCCACGGGCTACAGCAGACTACATGTCCTTAGACCTTTTCAAATTTCCAACATACGCATATCTTGTAAACTATCAACTATATTTGCTTTGCTTTTAATTCACATTTCTTATGCTTGTTTTTGATAGCAGCGGAAGCATTCTCTGGAGGCTCAAGTACTCTTCCTTGAATGAAGTCAAAAACATCATTGTTGTCAGCTATGACTTCCAACCGAACTTTCCATGCAACAAAGTTAGATGAGTCGCCCAACTTCTCATACTCCTTGAAGAAATAGGAAGATATTTTTACCAAAAGATTTTCCCTTTTTCGATCCGCTGCTAGAAAATGGATGCTCTTGCTCTATATGTCTCTTGGGCTTGTCTTCACCTCAGCTCTGATACCATGTTCATTTTTCATCAATTTGTTCTATGCTGCAACTATCACTTCAACAATATCCAATAACATCCCAATTTAACAAATTTTCCTTCAATTATCTAGTGACAGTAGAGCAATAGTAGATGGAACAATTCAACAAATGCACAATGAAAGATAGCCAAGAGACAAGTAGTTGAAGTCAACAATGGTCAAATCTGATCTTCCTGTAATCTGCCCGAGTCAACATCAGTCAACAACAGCGCAGTCAACCCTAACCAGTCTGCAGTCAACAGTCAACACAGTCCTTTAGGAGCTCGGTCTACTTCAGACAAACTTGGCCTCAAATGTTGGTCAAAATCTACCCAAAACAATCGACAAAACCTCAGTCAAATTCGGTCAAAAGAGAAAGTCTGCTTTCACTGTCTGCAATTTCCTGCGGGCAATCCTGAAAATCAACGTCAGTCAAATTGCTCAGAATTCCTTAATTTGTGTGTCCTTCAATGCGGCCTGCATAAATCGAACTTTTCCACCCAAAAGCGCAGTCAAATGAGGTCAACTTCACCCTGGTCAACCCTAGTCAATGCCCTGCAACTGTCCTGCAACTCGGTCCAATAAAAAACAACCACTTGTCCTTCGCATGTGTGAGATAAATCCTTCCAATCTGAGTTATATGAACCAATAGGAATAGGAGAGAGAAGATGTGATGTGAGGTGATGAAGTGCCAAATGAGGTTTGAGGTCTCTTGTATTTATATGAATTGATGAGGGTGAAAAGACATGTTGTTTGGGCTTCACGAACCTACATGATGTTGAAGCCGACCTTGACAATTTGCGCATGTGTGGGCTTTAATTCAAAAACACACTTCTTCTTGTCCAATTTGAGTGATTGTTAGGTCAATTTTGGTCCTCTCGAAAAGAGGAATTCAATGCAATAATTATCTCCCTCAAATGAGTTGGCCAAAGTGGAATTTGACCCTAGTTGCATAATTTAACACAAGAGGGCCGAAATTCGGCCTCTTCCTTGGCTTCAAAACTCGGATGATGCCACAGAAAATAGTGCCTCAGACTTTTGCATGAGACACAAAAAACAGTGCTGCAAAACCTTTGCTTTAGCCATAGAAAGATGCTTTAGAACTCGACTTGTTTTGTCTACAAGAGCGAAGTATAGAAGAGTATATGTGCTTCTGTTTTCGTCCTCCCAATATCCTTATCTTCTTCACATAAAACAGAAAAAGATGAGATGATTCAATGCCTTTTGGGGGAGGAGTGATTACATATATATAGCATCCAAGAGGGTTTGAACTTTGAAGGGGTGCCTCCAAGGGGCCAGGTCGACTTGATTTAGGAGGGTTGACTTGGACACTTGTGGGGTTATAAGCATAAGTTCAATTTTTTTTGTCCTTCTTCCAAGGTCATGAAAAATGCCTTTTACAATTTCTTTTGACAAATACATGATCATGCTTGAATCAATGAATTTCTCTTTTGAAAATACCGACCACGGCTATAATTTCTCAATAGTGTGGAGGTGCAATCTCAAACCTTCATCGCTTTGGAGATCCTGTTATAAAATTATAAAAGAGGGAAATGTGCTATTCAAGAGTTCTGTTCGATTTGACGCAAGAGTTGGGCATTCAACAAAGACAAGAAGTCGAAGTCACAACAAAGTGTGATCACCGTAGAGGAAAATTTCAGGGGCAGCAAGTAGGCTTGAATTTTCCAGGCTGTACAGGTCAATTTATAGGAGGAGCATAAACAGACTGATTTGACAGGGTCGAGTTGGGCAAATTGATTGGGTTGAAGGGGGCCGAGTTGTTGAGCTGATTTGACTAGGTCATACATGCCAATTTCAAGTAAACCATACAGATTGATTTGGATGGGCCATACAAGTTGAATTTCACAGGGTCGTACAACTAGTTTGCTGGGTCTAAGGGTTGAAAATTTCTTGGTAAATTGCTGTTGTAAGTCCTTAAGAAAATATTTGCTGTAATCAATTTTTTGAAGTTGAATAAAGAGCCAAAGTTTGCCGCTTTTCCCCACATTGGGGTTTCCAGGGTTAAGACTGTCATTTTTTTTTTTGCCTGGTTACTGTTTGTTTATTTCTGTTGTGCATATTGAGTTAGGATCCCAAAGTATTTCTTGCTATAAATTTTCACAACTAAGGAAATTAATTTAGTTATGTTTTGAGGAATTTTATTGAGTATTAAATCTGATCTAGGTTCAAGAAAGCTAACATGGTATCAAAGTAATAGTCTTTGAGTACAAAACCAATGGCATTTGACACAGGGTATTAGCTCAAAGGAGTGTGAGTCTTTTGCAAGCATGTGTTTAGGACCTAGGGGTTTAATTTGCCATGGCTACCAGTGTTCGATATGAAGACAAATTGAAAAGATCCTCAAATTATCTTCAATGGAGGGTTCAAATCACAATTGTTCTCAAGGAGAACAAACTGTTACAGTATGACCTTTGAGGGTGTCAAGGTGTATATTCAGCCTAAGGATTCCAGGACAACAAAGGTGATAACAGTCAGAAAAGGTAACCTGTTCAGACTTCAGCAACTTTGAACTAGCACAAGAATTACTAAGTGGTGGCCAAAAGTTGGGTGAGTTATGCCACAAGAGGATGCTTCATTTGCAATTTTGCATCATGTAGCACTCAATGTGCTCAAGGAGATTGTGACAGGACTGCCAGAGTTCAGGGTTGAACAACAGGATGTGTGCAAGGTTTGTGCGTTATGCAAGTATGTCAAGACCACCTTTATGAGCAACTATACTAGGGCCAAGTGCATCTTGGACATGATACATTCATATGCGTGTGGGCCCATGACAGTAGTGTTCTTAAGTGGATACCACTATTATGTAACTTTCATTGATGACTTCTCCAGGAAGACCTGGATATACTTCTTAAAAAAGAAGGAAGAGGTTTTTTTTTGGTTTAAGGAATTCTAAGCCTTTGTAGAGAACCAGACAGGGAGAAAGATTAAAACACTCAAGTCCGATAATGGAGGCAAGTACACCACGAATGCCTTCAATAATTTTTGTGCACGTCAGGGTATCGGAAAAGAGCTGACAGTTCCATACAACCCTCGACAAAATGGGGTTGCTGAGTGGAATAATAGTGCATTTTCGGAGCAACCAAGGCTATGTTACATGACCAGGAGTTTCCTATGTTTTTATGGGTAGACACTGTTGAAGATTGTAACTAGGTTCGGTCTTCATAATTTATATTTATTGTACTTATCAAAATAATTTATATTATCATTTGACATTTATTTTATTATTAAATGACTTATTAAAGCATGGGTTTCATGCTTGGGTCATATTTAGATAAAGGTCCCCATTGTGGACTTCTAGGTTAGTCATTACAAATTTATATTGACCCATCTTGGGTTTTTGAATCATGTAATTAGGTTTAATTTTGAGTAAAAAAAGGTTTAGAGCCTCTCCACATAAAGTCAACCTTAAGGAGATCAAGTCGGACTCAAAGGGACAAATTCGAACTCACCTGAAGCCTATAAAAGCAAGGAGATCGAATACACTTGGTGCATCACTTCTCAAGCCAGTTTGATATCTACTGCATCAAAGGAAAAAGTGCGAAGTGGAAGGAAGAAGCAGAAAAGAGTGCGAGTTGGGTCTAGAAGCAAGAGGAAGAAAAAGTCAAAATTTTGGTGGTGGAAACTCTGCATTTCGTGCCCTCTCTTGGGCGATCGAAGTCATCTATTGTTTGATGCTGCTAAATCTGCTGCCTAGTCGAAGCTACTGGAGGACTAGTTGCTGCTGCTGCTGGTTCGAAGATCCGGAAGGCTGACTTGTTGTGGAGGGAAAGTTTGGCTCATGTCTAGGGTGAAGAGTTAAAGAATACTATTGAAAGGAAGAATTATCTTGACTGGGTTTTCCCCTCGAGGGTGGTTTTGCCTTGGCATAGTGCCTATATCTTGTGTCTCTTGTTTTTGATCTTCATACACATAATATGGTAATTGCTTGATGAAAGATAAGATATAAAGAAGTAAAAGAAGCCACCACACACACAAGTAATTATCAATATCGAAAATGCAAGCGTTTGTTGAAGAATATAACTGCTTTGATTCTTCAACAAATGCTTGCAACACTGTTGTTTATTTTATAGAATCAAAGTCCACATAAAGTGCTGGGTAGGTTGACACATAAGGAGGATTTCACAGGAAAGAAACCAAATTTGTGACATATTCACATCTTTTGCTGTTTAGTATACAACTATGTTCCTTCAAAAAAGAGGACCAAGCTAGAACCTATTGTAGAGAAAGGAATTCCTGTGGGGTATAGTGATACCTCAAATTCCTATAGGATTTACATTCTAACACTCAGGAAAACATTGCTATGTAGGGATGTGAAATTTGAGGAGTAAAGAGATCTCAGGAGGTCTTGTAGCACAAATTCCTCTATAGAGGAGGTCTCAAAGCAAGTGACACTGAAGATAGAAGCAATGCTGACTCCTTAGGATACTGTGACACAGAGTGGTGAGCTGAATGAGCAAGCCAAGCAGGAGGAGCATGACATGGAGCAGAGGGTTCCTCTCTCTCAAGCTTAAACTTCCAACACAAAAAGGAAGAAGGAAAAGTGGGCAAAGCAAACATTGAGAGATGCTCAGGAGTACATGGGTATTCCTATATATTCAGTCAAACAGAGCAAAGCACCACAAAGATATTTAGGCTATATGGTGTTGATTAGTGAGTTGATTGATGCCAAGCCTTCCTGTATCCAGGAGGCATTCAAGCATTACGTGTGGATGGATGCTATGGTGGAAGATTATTCTTCCATCATAAAGAACAATGTTTGGGAGGTTGTACCACCAGTCCAAGGTTACTTGGTATTGAGCGGAGCGTAAGCGGGAGCGCCATTTTTAAAGTTTTCTAGTCCGAAGCTGCTGAGCGTATATATATATATATATTTTATATTTTGATGCATATATGTCAACAAAAACATGTAGAATGATGAATTAGACATAAAAAACATAAAAACATAGATTGAATCATATAACATCAATCATCTAGAAGTTATAATCTTTATCAACCATGCCCACGAGTTGGAAGCATACAACATATTGACTCTTGAGTCTCACAAATCATCAATCTGAAGGTTTCAAGCTTTCAAAATTCAATATATAACATTTATCATCATTGATTTCAAATTTCAATATCTAACATTTATCATCATTGATTCATTGATTTCAAAATTCAATATACGTTTATCATCATTGATATATAACATTTATCATCATTGATTTCAAATTTCAATATCTAACATTTATCATCATTGATATTATATAACATTTATCATCATTGATTCATTGATCACCATATAACTTTCATGAAGCATCATATTCATAATTCATAATGACTTGTAAACAAGTAGACTTATAAATGCCAATCCTCAAAGTTTCACCTTCAAATTCAAACTTCAAACTTAAATTGTCATTAAATATAAGGAAATCGAAAAGAGTCAAGTTTCAACTGCTCAACTGTCAACAACAAATAGAAAATAGTAAACAACAAATATATTTTATCTGGCTGGCCCCTTGCCACGCCCACGAGAAATGTCTAATTTC
>JAXQQM020066921.1:0-64860 GCA_034641835.2 Pinus albicaulis
TCTCATTGTACATCAATCATCAGTCAAAACTGAATTGGATAAGGAATGGGAAAAATTCAATGATTTGATTAATATTGAAGCACAAAATACATAGACACCTGTGAGTAATGTATAGATAGCAATAAATATAGTCACAGGAGTAACTACTAATGTCTTAGAAACAAAACATATTCTTATAACCCTATCTTTTGAACTCATGCTTAAGATAGAATAAATTCCTCCTCTTGATGTGTTCTATAGTCCACAACACAAGCCAGCGGTAAGAAAACAAAGAAAGAAAAGGAAATTAGAGAATGTACCTTCTCATGATACAGAACACCTAGATGTTCTATGGAAAGATCCTACTATTGATCAAAATGAAAATTTCACTAAATTATCTCAGATCACGGGAGCTTATGCCTCTGCAGCCATTGAAAAAGAATCTGAGGTATGACAATTATTGAATGAGAAATAATATCAGATACAGATCTTGCAACAACAGCTGCAAGAAGCCAATGCTAACAGTGAAGCTCAGAAACAACTTGAAAAATTACAGCAAGATTTTCAACAAATGCAGATTGTATATCAGAACAGTTTGGCCGAAAAAGAGAAACAGCTACAGTTTATGCAAGAAATGCACAAAGATGATCCCAAGCTCGCATAATTTATCATAGAGTCTATTTCCTTGAATGACCAACTACTACAACAACAAGAAATATTATGCCAAATAATATTAGAATGGAACACTTATTGTGAAGAAAGTGATAAAATCACTAATCATGTCGTATATTTACAACATGATTATGATTTAACTGAAAAAAGAGTTAATGACTATTCGCCTTCACAAAATATAGAATAAGGGAAAAGAGAAAGTGCACCTACAATCAATGAAAATCACAAATAAATAGTTTATAATAATTGGGATGCACAGATCAGGAAGGGAGAGCAAGCGGCAGAAGAAGCAGCCACATCAGCTAGCAGTATTATTGATTGCATAAATGAAAATTTACACAAGGAAAATCTGATCTCTGAAACTACTCCAGGATACCTACCAAAAGCACAGCTACTGCAAACAGAATGGAAAAAAAAAGCCCAAGAGAAGGCAGAATTGATTAAAGGATTAACAAAGTTAAATTGGGATTCTTACTGGGCATGTCTCGTAAAACCACATAGCCAATGCATGACTCTCGAGTGTATCATCAATTCTGCCAAAAAGATAGCGCTAGCTCTTGCCAATTCCGTCTTCACGGGACAGTTGAAATCTGAAGTCGGCCAGCCTATTCTTCTCAAATCAATTTTGAACGCTTGCAATTCCAAAGAACACATTCATAGTTAGTTAGTTGTTAAATTTTAATTTTAGATTTAGTACTAGTTTTGTTTTATTTTTTGCCTAAAAATAGGACGGTCATTTAAACCATATCATATATTTTTGTAATAAATTATTTTTAGATTTAGTTTGTAGTATTTAAACCCTTCTCATGCATTTAGAGAAGGGTCCGGATATTTGTCAAAAACTTGTCCTCAGAACATGCACTTTTTCACCCTCCGAGGAGGTTTTGATGAATGAATGGAACAAGATTTATTGATATCTACATTTAATATCTGCTACTGATGTTGCACTTATGTACTCTTAGTGTATGTTGGATTAAGAAGAGATAAGTCATTATTGCTTGAAGCTCATGAGTAGAAGTAGTTATAAATGGTACTTTTATCTCTTAACTATTTTTGCCTCTGTGTTAAAGTGATATTTATGTTTAGTTGTTTATGTATTAACACTTGAATATTTGAGTTATCATTTGGCACTTTTGTACGGTGATAGCCACTTGTTTATGTTTAATATATGAATAGCTTATTATGCGATATATTTTTCACAATTGTTTCGTCTAACTTTTTGTACGAAGTGGTTTATCTTTATTGAATTCTTTTCTTATAATAGTTGAATGATCTTTATTACCAATTGCTATTGGAAATCATTTTAGATCGCATAAAGAAAAGATTATATCCCAAGTTTAGTTTAGAATTAGATATTTCTGTTTAATTAGATTACAATTTACATGTTATTAGATTAGAATTAGAATAAAAGAATTTCACTTAGGAACTTTCTTAGAAAGGAAATATCAATTCTTAACACACACACACACATATTGGGAAACTGGTCCCATTATCCCCAGTCAGACCCACTACACCAAACGGAAAAGGAGTTGCTAACCAAGGTCCGGACCGGGTGGGTATCCCCCTTGTTGTAGACCCGATTTTCGGGGCTTCAACACCTTCATGATATAGTTGTACTTTTTATGGGATTGTATAAAGGAAGGATGGGAAGTTTGTATGTACCACATGGAATGGAAACTCTCTATGTACCTTATGCTACATGTTTTAGAGAGAGTATTGGTTCAGCCATGTCTATTTCAATTGAGTTCTTGACTCCTTGTGGGATGGATTATGTGTATCTCATAATGACTTTGGAGGAACAATCCATGGAGGCTTGGATGAGTGAACACTTATCTTGTGAAGAAATCTTGATCCTTGATGGTGTCACCAATGGAGGAGGAGAAGTGTTGCAACACTCACCCTATCAGTTGCTTGAGGAAAAGCAACATTTTGGAGGGAAGGGCTGTAATATTCCCAATTAGCTCAAGCTAATGGGAATATACAATTTTTTTTCATTTTTCTGCTTCATGAATAAAATTGTAAAGGAGGATCAATAAACCTCCTAAATAGAAAAATAAATCAATGCCATATGTGAACAAAGCTAAATCTTGGCTATTTAAATAAGAACACTTAGGTGTGAATGAGGCTGGACCATTTGACCAAGTCAATCAGGACCAAATCAACAGCGTTGTCTAGATACAATGAATCTCCTAGATGCACAACACAGTTTTAGTTGGAGGCTACACATGTGAAAGGAGCTAAATCATTGAGATGGTTTATGGTTTGGCAGAACTTTCATCTTATAAAAGGAAGAGGAGGACAACATGAGAAGGTTGTTGATTATGTATATTTCTGAATATATTGTCTGTTTAGACATATATCATTCTTTCTTTTTAGCTAAGAATAGTGTTGTTTAGCACTAGGGTGTTCCTGATCGGGAATCCCACCTCTTCCATTGAGTAGCTCTTGGAGGAGTCTTGTTGATCTTGTCCAATATCAGACATTTTTCCAAGCTCATATTCCAGCTACAACGCAGATCCTGTTGAGGGTTTGGTTGTCCTTGTAAGTTGCAGCAAGTGGAGGCTAGATATACTTAGATCTAGGCCAATCTAGTGCCTCTTTTTCAGTGGGAAATCCTTCTATCCCATTTACAAGAGAGTATTAGACCTTTGGGGCTGCATTTTCAGATCTTGGCATCAGGCCAAACCAGTGCTAGATCCTACAACGCAATTTCCCTTCCAGGACTGCGTTATTTTCAAGTGTATAATTGCAGGGTGTTTTGACACACTTTTGGAGGAGAGATCCAGGGATAATTTTAAGGATGGAAAATTATCTTGAAGTTTAAAAAATTGGCGAATCTCACTAGTCCCTAATATGTAGACAATAAATTTTTTATTGATGTATTGTAAAAAAAATCAAATTTATAATGATATTATATATATTGTCTATTTAATGTTGGCGATTTTTAACGTCAATTAATTTTATATTGTAAAATTTAGGCGAATCATTTTTGTAAAAAATGGAAATTGGCGAATCTTTTTTTGGAAAAACCATTGAAAATTAGCCCACCTGCGAAAATTAGCCCCTAAAATTTTCCATGGAGAGATCTCTGGTGTTTCGGTTCTACCCTTCACTGTAGTGATCCATGGATTACAGATCAAAGCCATGTTCTGTTTAGATATAATCTGATTATTATTGTATTTAAATTCATAAATTCCTGAATATTACTGCAGATCTGCAACTTAGATCTCAGATCTACTCTTTGCATGTCATGTTTTTCTCAAAAACCCAAGGGGAATTTGTAACGGAGCTCTTCTAGTGTACAGATCTAATATAGATCTAATCTTTGGTACACATATCTACTCTAGATCTGAGGTGTAATATACATCTGCTGCAGCTCTTTAAAATAACGCTATCAAGCCTTTTTGCAGTCAATACATGTGTTGCAGCACCTTCATTTGAGGAATTTCTTCCATTCTTGTCTTTTGTTTCCTATTATAAATTGTATCGGCCTCATTAAGGATCTGATTTACTGATGTATATATGAATTTTAAGCCTTCTTATTGACCTCCTTCTGTTTCTCAGTAAAAATGCATTATTTTCCTGTAGTATTGTTGCATATTGCTGCAGCCCCATTCTTGGGTGTTTTCTAGCCATACTAGGTGTGGGAGGTCAGTTTACCTCACCTAATTTGATTTGTTTTTGCACTCTGTTAGCACCCTATAAATTTTTGACAAGCAAACAAGGGGCTAATATGTTTCTGAGCCTTCAAGGAATGCATTTCCCCGGAAAACACATCATCCTTGAAGCCTCCTTGTGCCTTATGTCCTCTGATAAACTGCCCTCTGCTGATTCCCATCATAAAGCCTCTCTGTTTGTGAAGAGATGCCTAAAGGCCCCCTTTCTCTCTCTTATTTCATCCCCACGTAACTTCTATTTCATCTTCCCTTCTTTTCCCCTTCTCACCTTTCATTTTCCCCCAAAATCCCCTTTAGATCCCTCCCTTAACCCTTTGTTGTCTTCTTCCCCCTTGATTCCCCTATCGTTCCCTCCCCTGGCCTTCGAATTCCATTAAAACGGGCCAAAACCCACTTTCCGATCATATAATAGGCCTTAACCACTTCCCCGCCATGCATTGTTATAAAATTTATATATTATAAAGTTTATATCACATTATATAACCGCCGCCTATCGCAAGTCGCGCATCGCAGTTTCGTTCACTTGTTTATTGGATCCATCGCAAATATTTGTGATGCGATGCGATCTGATCGCTTCGCAAATCCTCCACCGTTGATTCCCATGCGAACCCAACCGTCATCGCATTCCCAACCATTTCCCCTTCCTCGATCGCAATTGCAAATTATAAGTATGCAATCCCCCCTTGTCCATCACGACTACGATTCCCCACCTAAACCTTGGCCAACCGTTGGGTTTAAGATCCAACGGCTTGAAGCAAATCGCCACCTGCCTGCGGCTGGGTTCCTCCTCATCGCATGTCACTGCCTTCCCTTCGTATTCCTTTGCATTTTGTCACCATTGTTTGGTGAAAGCCTCCATTTCGTCACCGCGCTATCATATTTTTCGCCCTCCGCTCCACCGGTCTTCCATTGCATCGATTTTCCTCACACAGTTGTGATTTTTTCTACAGAGTACAAGGGTTGAAACGCCACCATAACTGCACAGTATGGAGGCGACCGCAAGTTTTCCACTGTTAGAGGCAAAGAATTTAATGAAGGGCAGGTGTCCACACCGGCAGAATGTCTTTGTCTGAAGAAGGATGAATTTCCCCTACCACTTGATTACATGCCGTGCTCCAGAGGAGATCTCCGCCCACCACGCATTCCAAGAAGATCCGAGCATTTGCTGCTCAAGTACGGCGGACCAGTCCGTTTTTCATTACCATTTTGTTTATTCACCAAAGGTACTACACCAGGATGCATCTGAAACATACCGGGAATTAATGAAGCCTGACGAAGACCCTCCTTTTCTCCAAAGAGTGCCAAAAATTAAGGTTCAGAGTTCCAAACGGAATGGGCTTCGGCCCTTTCCTTATTTTCTGAATTTAATGTTATATTTAGTGTTTAACCTACTTCCTCTGCTCTTTTTCAGCTATAAAAACTATGAGGAAGGTGTTGTAAGGGTTGTTGATGAGTTATCAAAGAGATGTAAGCAGTTCCTCCTGAGATAAGAACTCTTTGTATAATTGTAACGAAGGCCGAGTGAGATGTATTCAGATTAAGTGACCAAATTATTGGCTATGTTGTACCTGATTGGTGTTGATATTTAATATAATGAGCACATTCCTTTGGATCCTGATCTAAAGCTGCGGTGATGTTTTTCTATCTTTGTGTTTATTTCATTTCATTTCGGTTCTTCTAGCTCGCATCAGAAATTTGGCGTAAGATTCACCCATGTTAGGTGCCTTATGTTGCTGCTCTCCCAGCCCTATATGTTTGCTACTTATATGTGTATCTGAATATTGATTTCAATGGATTTAACCAGTGTAGTGGATGTTATTTCCTGCTCTCTTATGTATGAATTAAGGAAATCCATGTTTAGATGTTCTTGTTGGGATTTGATCGAATGTGTTGAGAACACTGGGAGGTCTAGAGCTTTGTCCCTGCCTCACTAGGATCTTTCCATTCCATTAAGCCTTTCTAAGATCCCTCGTGCTGCCCCTGATTGTGTCCAAGCAGGTCTGGAGTTAAATGACCTCTGACCTGATCTATAGACATAATTAGATGGTTCTCCTTCTTTCATCTTTATCACTTTAGGATCCAAGGCTTTAGATGACTAGCCCAATTGAAAGCTTGCATGTTGAATAGCAAGTAAATCCATTCTTGACTCCATTGCCCAATGGACTTGGTATTCCCTGGACTATTTCTCCTCTGTCTATATCCTTTGTTGCGTGGCCTTGTCTTATGATGAACCCTTCCTTCCTGATTCTCAACAACCAAACTCTAAATCAAACAAACAAAACCTGTGCTTACAACTAGCCTAATATCTTAAACTTGAGCTTCAAAGCCATATGCCTTGACTATTATAGAGAGATCCCTCTCTAGACCTAGGAGGGCTAGATCCTGAGGTCCGAAAGTGGTTCTATGTTGTCTCATATTTTGGTATTGCCAATCTTGCCAAAACATGGGAACCCCAACACACTCCTCTTGGATTTAGATGCTAGATCTCCAGATCTAAGGGATATATGAGTTTCAAATTCATTTCATTGCACATACTTCTGAAAAATGAGGTGTTCTAGCAGGTATTGCTGAATCTTCCCTTTTGGGGATATTACAACAGTCCATGTGCAACATGTTCCATCATTGAAAGATTGTGAGATCTCAAAGATAGAAGGAGATCAAGGGGAAGACAAGAATAATATGATGATGAGCACACACCCCTCTCTCTTTCAGAATATTGATGAATAGAATAGGCAGGAGGATTTGTGCAGTGAGAACAAGGAAAAATCAGTCCACTCACATATACAACCTGCTCTAGGCCTTGATGTTTCATTACATGGAGGCATTCCACTAGGGAGACCCTCTGATTGGAAGATGAATTAAGGGTTCTCTCAACATGGTGCAACATTAATTATTTGGCTAAGGAAGGAGCCTTGGGAGGAGTTAGCACAACATAGGGAACCTTTGATGGGTTCAAAGGAGAGGTGAGCAATTTTTTGATATGGACATTGCAATCTCCCACTCAGTTATTTGCGTTGAAATATGATGATTCAGAAATCTATGATGACATGAGCATGGTGTCAAAGGGATAATCCATAGCCTTGGAGTAGCAAATGATACTTCCACACATGAGGAATATTTTTAAATATGAAAAGAGGCTATTAACACTCTTGCATGCATTGGCCAAACAATGGAAGTTTGGGATGGGAAACACCTTCCAAGAGGAGGATGACCTCCACATACTTCAGTCTTGTCTTGGGCAAGATCAGTTGCAAGGGAGGCAAAAAATGTGGGGTAGAAATACTCCAACATGTGGCTTTGGCATTAGGCATGTCAAAGAGGAGAACTATGATATGGAAGGTGCTTCATTTCAGATTTCTATAACACCGTCATTGTTGGGAAGCCTAGATCCATATTGGGAGTCACAACTATTGGTAGAATATTCCAAGGACCTCTTCACATGTAAGGTTCTTGACGGGCAAGTGATATATGGGAGGTATAGAGTGGTTGATGGAGTCATTTATTTCCATGATCATATATACTTGACCAAAGACTCAAAGCTTAAGAAGGAGATTCTACATGTAACATATGAGGCACTCTCTTCCAGACATGTAGACTTCATTGAGTCTTCTCACACCATCATGGAGGGATTCTATTCGGAGGATCTCAAAGAAGATATGCAACAACATATCAGGAGATATGTAGCTTGTTTTATGTATGAGGAGGAAAGCAACCACCTTGCAAGGTTGTTTCAATCACTTCCCCTTTTGATGATGAGATGGGAATGCTCATCTATGGACCTATTCACCAACTTGTTGAAAATATATGGTAAAGATTGTGTTTTGATGCTTATTTATCAACTTAAAATGTATGTGCACTCCTTTACCATGCATTTGCAGCACATTTGTCCACAAGAGAGCAAACTTCTTTGTGGATTTCACAGTCCTTTTGGGACTACTTTCAGTGATGGGGATGAACACTTTATGGAGGACTTTGGGCAAGATATGTTTTTCTTGGATAATATTCAGCCAAAAGCTAATGTCCTCTACTATTTTCAAGCTTTTGAAAAGCTTATGACAGCAAGAAGGTGGTCGGATGGCCACTTATTATATCATTTTTTGAGACAGAAAGAATGAGAACAACGCTAGTCTCAATTGAAGGACTATTTTCACCATCCAAGATGCCATATGACACTTATTCCATATTTATTTTGGAGCCCATATGGTGATGAAAATCTATTCACTATATGCATGAAGGATTGGGCAAGAAGGCCTCCTAGAACCAATGAGTGGGATCATGAGGTTCCAAGTGTATTTTGGCTTCACAAGGACTATATTGTTTCAGCCCAAGATCATCAGCTCCAAATTTATAATAAATTGAGAGAGAGACAACGTAAGTTGAACAACCTTATCTCTCACTTTTAGCCATGCATCCCTTACCCATTGCATAAGCAGGGGATTGCTGACTATTTCCATGATCTACCAAGGATGGCTCACTTTGTTTGGATGATAGCATGGAGATTGGAGTTTCTCGTTGGGGTTGAGGTGTAGTGCTCAACTTAGTGTCTCTAAATTGAGGTCATAAATTGTCAACCAGGGTTAGTAAACTGCTGAAGTGAGTGCACTATATGTGCCTAGGTATCTATTTCTCACTATGTTGTGTTTAGTGTTTTTTCTGATGTTTTTGGTTTTATGGTTTTATGTCAAAAGAAAAATAACTAAATGTCAAAAGAGAAGGATAGTTACACTAAACAGAAAAACCTAGATGAAACTGTAGCATCACCAGAGTATGTGTGAAGCTTGATAATGACTCATGGCAAAGAAATAAATCACAACATGAACTCAATAACTCACAACATAAACTCATCCAATTCATTCATTAGAAATATGTTGGAATAGCTTGAGGAAAGGACAAGTTTAGTGCAAATGAGGTTCTCCTAAGTAAACAATCATCTTACAATATTACAAAGAATCTCATCCATGGCTAGAAGTTTATTGGAACACAATTGAAAGAGACTATTTGTAGCACAATAAGATTTCTACTCTAAATTAACTTGTAATGCTAAGATTAATCCATTCTGTATCTCAGCTTGTCACTACTAAACCTCATTCGAAAGTTAGAGATTTTCTAGAATAGTTTTGGGAAAAAGGCTTATTTGTGAAATTGCAAAAGATTGCAGAACAATCAAGGCCTTAAACTAATATCACTAATTCTTGTCCATATGATGATGTATTAATAGAAATTCAGAACAAGATTAGTTTGTAAATAATGAAGGCCGTGAAATCTAATGTTGACAGTTAATACTACTTAAAGAACAATGGATAACACTGAACAAGAATGCAATTGATCAAACTTGAAACACAGTGACCACAACTAAACTAAAATTTCATTAACCTAACTTGAAATATAGTGAACTGGAACTGAACTAGAATGCCACTAATCTAACTTGAAATGCAGTGAATTAAAATTGAACTAGAGTGCCATTATCAAACTTGAAATATAGTGACAGAATTAAACTAGAATGACATCTACCTCTGGAGTGCTATGACTAGACTAAAGATGAAACTAATCACTGAAATGTTTCAGCTCTGTCTCATTCGGAATTAGTGGTATTTTGGAATATTTTGTAGAACAGGACTGGCTGCAACATGTTATGTAAATGAGCATGAAAGCATAAAATTCAACAAAACACAACAAAGCTCTAAAACACCATAGATATGTCTCATCCGAAGTTAGTGATATTTTGGAAGAGTTTATAAGATCATGATTAGTTGTAACAACTGATGTAATTGAGCATAAAAACAAAATGCAAATAACTTCTAAAATACTACAGTTATACCTCATCCAATATTAGTGATATTTTGGAATAACTTGTGAGAATAAGACTGACTGTAGCATCTAAAGCAATTAAGTAAAGGAACACAAAGTTCGGAAAATTAATTAAACTAGGAATGAAACAAGGCTAGGTTACTTATCTAAATCTTATGAACAAAGCTTCTCAAGTAGCAGGGGCCCTCTACCACCGGATGAGCACGCAAATAAAGTGATGCTTCTTTCATTAAAGGAGAAATATTTCAAAACAGAGTATCACGGTTCACTGAGATCTAGCAACAAAACAAAATCTAACTAACAGTTTCTCGGTCTCCCGAGTCATACTTATAATGAAATTACATAACTACTCTTGAGAAAAACAAGGATAAGTGTCTTTCCCACTTCTAATCAAATTAAAACTCTTATTAACAATCTTGTGCTTTACTGCGGACATCTGTAGAGTCTGTGTTTTGATAGGAAACTCCTTCTCTTTTTCGTGCATAACCGCTTGGAGACTTTAACTCAGACTTCGTGGGGAGCAAGAGATGATGGGGAAGTGTTGTGGATTTCACCCATATGCCTTTTTCTTTGCAGTGACACCTGGAACCTACGTAAACATGAGGATAGCTGCAGAACAGACGACTGGCTACGGAATGCCTGTATTCTGTAGCCGAGTCTTAGTCAAAAATTACTACAACAACAAAATCATGAAAACATAGCAAGTTAGTCATTATATAAATTCTTAAAGAAATTTTAATTAATCCTATTGATCATTTAAGCCTGTAATTGATGAGGGACAAATAAAATGAAGTGGAATGTGGTGAAAGAGAAGAACATCTTTGGGGCTCAACATACCCCCACTGCAAGGTTTTTGCATGTCCTCATGCAACTACTCCATGTACTCTGAGACCTCTGCTAGGACATCCAACTCTCGTCTTTTGCTTTGCCTGACAGTCAATGGTATTATAGGCTTTTTTATGACTAACTTGAATCTTAAATTTGTAAGTGCCCTGTTTAGCTTTTTGTTTTTCTTCTTCAATTTTTCACTGACCTTGTAGAATTTCTCCATTTGTAAAGACAGAGTTGAATTCATATCACTTTTTAGTTTCACCTGCTTCCTCAAAATGTCATTCTAATTCTTGATGTGCCTATTGAGTACTTCTAACTCATACTTATCTCTTCTTAGCACATCAATTTTAGATTTTGGTGGGCTAGGAGTTCTGTCTCTACTTTCTGAAGCTCTCCTCTCTAATGACTCAATATAATTGTAAACTTGTTGCTGTGCTGGGTCAATTTCTGGAGTTTCTTCATCCTCAATTTTTATGATCCCTGTTTGTCTAACCTCTGTTTTCTTTAGTATACCTCTAAGTCTGTGGCTCTGTCTTGGTTGAGATGGCCCTTCTCCTCTGTCTTTGGCATATTTTCTTATTATTCTCTCCTTCTTAAGCTGCTTCTTTATTTGAGCCAATTTCTCAGAAATCATCTCTTCACTGTCCTCTTGAATTGATTTACCAGTTTCAACTTCAATAGCTTTGGAAATTTCCCTTCTCCTGCTTCTTCTTGTAGGTTTGCTTTCAAGTGGAGATTCTTTGGGTTCCTCAAAATGGTTCCTCACTAGAAATTTTTCCCAATTATCTCCCATTTTCCTCAAATGATGTTCAATTAAGATTTTGACTAAACCATGGTGATACAAAGTTGTTTCTAGAAATTGAACCCTTTTTTGAACATTTGAGGCCATTCTTTTCAAACTATGAAGTAGGAAAAAGGGAAAATTAATTTCCTCATCTAAGAAATGCATCATTAACCGAATATGATAGACATAGAGGGTACCAAATATGCCTTCACAAGTTATAAATTTTTGTAAAATGAGCAACATGTTCCTCCACTTATTCTTTAGTGTCAAGCCAGGAATACCCTTTTTAAAAATGGAAACATCCATACCTGGAGTTTTAAGCATTTGCCTCCATGTTTCGTTATGAAATTCCCTATTTTTGAACCACCTTTCTCCTTGCCTGGGTAATTTCGTTGCCTCTGCAATGAAAGCCTCTGTAACAGTGAATTTAATGTCTCCTATTTCGGCCTTGGCTCCATTGAAGGACCGTGCAAATGTTTTAGTCACCTCTTTGTGAAAACCACTAAATTTTTCCAAGAATTGCAACCACCCTGCTTGCTGTAACATTTCTCTGATTTGTGGATAACCCTCCAAGTACTTGGTTCCAACCGATTCAGTCCTCACTATGAGACCCATAGCTTTTCTTCCAACCTTCAGTTTGTTTCTCTTCTGCTCACGGTGAGAATGGCTGTTAAAGAGTTGTTTTTTCCCCACAGATGCTTCCTCTGTTTTTACAAACCGGAATGGCTAAGAATTGGCTACGGAAAGAAATGATATGGAGTGGTTATGAAACAAGTATAATGCGGTGAGGTGATTCATATGAGTTGAAAGCTAACATGGAAGAAAAGACCGCGGAGATATTTCGTGAGAAATTCAAAAATCATCATTAAATACTTCGGCCTAATGACGTGACTGATCAAATCACTTCAGTACTTTAACCGTTAAGTTTTAAATGATGATCGGATATGGCAAGATGGAAGGGTTTTTGTCCAAAGTTTTTATGATGGATTTAATAGGCATGATCAACACAACTAACCAAAATTACTTTTCAAATCATACATGACTTAACTATACTAAAATTTTCATGATCTGTCACTATAATAATTTCATAACTTTTACCTTGCCTTTCCTTTGATTCTTTTGTGGTTTTGATATGCCTTGTCCTCCTTTGAAAATCTTTGATCTTCAGTCCTCATAACTTCTTTGATTTTTCTTGTTGTCTTGGATATGCAGGATCAATTTGTTGCTCAATCAAGTGATTACTGGATAGTGCCTTCAGGATCTCTGGCTGCAGAATGTCTATCTGGCTGCAGAATGTCTGCCTAGCTGCAAAATGTCTGACTGATTACAGAATGTGCCTGTAGAAGCCTTGAAATGGAATGGTTTGAAGCATGAATGGAATGTTGGAATGCTGTATGAAATGAGTTAAAAATGGATAATGAAATATTGTGCAATGGAGTATGGGTGAAGTGAATAATGGAATGAAACAGATCACAATTATGAAGTGGAGTGAAAAAGTGACCTGCAGCTTCTGATCTGTATTATTCAATTGCAGAAAGAAATCAATCTTAAAACTCTGAGATGGAAATGAGGTGGACCATGGAATGAAATGAATGAAGTATGGATGAATGAAATGAAATGGAGTATGAAATGAAATGGAGTATGGATGAATGGAGTGAAATGGATCATAAGTGGGATGTGAATCACTTATGATTTTATGATAGCTGCTTGCAGAGAAAAAAAAACAAAATTGAAAAGCTAAAGTGTCAGAAAGATTCTGATTTTCACTCTATCTTTGCTGTATAAACATGCTAATCAGAGATTATTTTTCATGTTTATACTTTTTTTTCTTTTTTTCTTTTTTCTTTTCTTTTTTTCTTTTCTTTTTTTTCTTTTCTTTTTTTTTTCAATTATCTGACTTCAGAAAATTCAATTAAGTTGATGAAGAAGAAAAATTATTCTTCATTAACTTCACATCACTGTTTTCCTGGAATTTCTTGACAAATTCTTCTCTTGAGAGTGGCTTATGATACAGCTTCAATCTATGACCATTCACAAGAAAATTGACCTTCTCTTCATCTATTGTCCTGATTTTTATTGCTCCATTGTCAAAAATTCTTATAATTTCATATGGCCCAAGCCAATGTGTTTGGAATTTACCTTGAAAATCCTTGAACTTTGAATCAAACAAGAGAGCCCAGTCACCTTCTTTGAACTTCTTTTCCTTGATGTACTTGTCATGCCATCTAGTCCTTTGTTGTTGGACTATACTTTTTTTCTGAACTGCATCTTGTCTGATCTCATCCAATTCATTAATCTGCTCCAATCTGTGCTTTTGTGCCTCTGTTAGATCAAGTCCTAGCTGAACTTCCATTTTGAAAGTTTGAATCTGGAACTCTATGGGAAACAAAACTTGCTTTCCATAAACAATTTCATAAGGAGTATGACCTGTTGTGTTTCTCCATGTAGTTCTATAGGCCCACAAGGCTTCAAGAAGCCTATCTACCCAATCTCTTCTATGTAAATGAACAGTCTTTGTTAGGATTCCTTCAATGACCTTATTAGTATATTCCACTTGACCATTTGCTTGTGGATGATAAGGAGTAGATTTTCTATGTCTGATTTTGTACCTCTCCATCATTTGCTCCACTAGCCTTGATGTAAATTGAGCTCCTTGATCTGTAACAATTTCCCTTGGGACACCAAAACGAGTAAAAATATCCTAAAAAAGAAAAGTAACTACAGATGATTCATTAGCAACAAGTAATGGTTTAGCTTCTACCCATTTAGTAACATAATCAATGCAAACCAATATATATTTCTTTTGTCTTGATGGAGGACTAATAGGTCCTACAAAATCCAAAGCCCATTTTTCAAAAGGTTCAATGTGTACCTGAGGCTGCAATGGCATCTCACCCGAAGGAGAAGGTTTCCCTACCCTTTGGCAACTGTCACACCTTTTGACATACTCTTTAGCATCTTTAAAAAGGAATGGCCAATAGTATCCTAAATGAAGGACCTTATAAGCTGTCCTTTTATCAGCAAAGTGTCCACCACAAGGTTCATCATGACATGCTTTGAGGATCTCAGGCATCTCATCTTCTCGAACACATCTCCTAATGATAAATTCTGGACCTATTTTGTATAACTCATTAGCAACCCATGAATATTTTGCACTGTCATAAATGATCTTTCTTTTGTCTCGTGCATTCATTATTGAAGGAAATTTCCCTGAAACTAGATAATTAGCAATGTCAGCAAACCAAGGAGTTTGAGTAGAAATTGCAAAAAGATATTCATCAAGGAATTGATCTTCAACTGGGGTATTGTCTTGGATGTTTTGGAGTCTAGATAGGAAATTAGCTACTGTGTTTTGTTTTCCAGGCCTATCTAGAATGGTAATGTTGAATTCTTGTAAAAGCAATAACCATCTTATGACTCTGCCATTAGTAATTGATTTGTTCATTAGATATCTAATTGCAGAGTGATTTGTGTGAACAAAAGTTTCATAGCCTGTTATATAGTGTCTGAATTTGTTTATGGCATGAACAACAGCTAAAAACTCTTTTTCAGTTACAGTATAGTTTAACTCTGAAGGAGTCAAATTTTTACTGGTATAGTAGATGGCATAAGGAATCATGTCTTTTTGTCCCAATACTGCTCCTAGAGCTGTATCTGAGGCATCTGTTGAAATATGAAAAGGTAACTTCCAGTTAGGTCCCCTTAAAATAGGTGCTTCAGAGATTTTTGTTTTCAGGGTCTCAAAGGCTAACTGGCAATCAGGATTCCACTTGAATTCACAGTCCTTGGTAAGTAATTTGAAAAGTGGAGATGTTATCTTGGTGAATTTTTCTATAAACCTTCGATAATATCCTGTAAATCCTAGAAAAATCCTAACATATTTTTGACAACTTGGAATAGATAAGTTAGAGATGACTTCAACTTTTGACTCATCAACTCTAATCCCATCCCCTGAAATGTGATGTCCCAAAACAATTCCTTCAATAAACATCATAAAACACTTCTCATGACTTAGTGAAAGATTTGCTTCTTTACATCTCTTTAAGACTTTTTCCAAGTTTGCTAAGGCTTCTTCAAATGTGTTTCCATAAACTGTGAAATCATCCATATATACCTCTACACAATCATGTATTAGATCTGAAAAAATTCCTAGTACTGCCCTTTGAAATGTTGCGGGTGCATTGCATAGTCCAAATGGAAATACTCGGTAAGCATAGGTACCCCAAGGACAGGTAAATGTGGTTTTGTCTTGATCTTCCAATGCTACTTGGATTTTATTATAACCACTAAACCCATCTAAAAATGAGAAGTAATTTTTTCCAGCTAATGTATCTAATACCTGATCTATGAAAGGTAAGGGAAAATGATCTTTAAGAGTAGCTTTGTTTAATTCCTGGTAGTCAATACATACCCTCCATTTACCATTTTTCTTTGGCACAATTACTAAAGGAGAAACCCACTGACTATCTGAAATGGGATAGATGAAGTTAACATTTAACAATTTCTGCAATTCTTCCTTAACAATCTCCCTAAGATTTGGATTCATCCGTCTCTGAGGTTGTCTAATTGGTTTACAATTTTCCTCTATGTAGATGTGATGAGTGCAAGTCTTGGGGTTTATCCCTTTCATATGAGTGTACTCCCATGCATATGCAGAAGAATGTCTCTATAAAATCTTCACTAGCTCTTCTTGCTGAGATTTCTCTAAGTTCTTGTTTATGTTTAAGGTTTTGCCTGGAAATATCTCAATTGTAGAGCTACCAAATTTATCCATGGAATAAAGAGACATCTGCCTTGATGATAAAAACTCAATGTTGGATTCTTATTGAAATTGTTCATGCTTATATTCCGAAGAGGATTCAAAGTTTTCTAAGGTATTCAAAATCTGGCTATCTTCACTAATTTCTGAAATTGTGAAGAGAGGTTGTAAGTCTTCCTCATCCTCTATCCATTGAGTATCATCTAATTCTATAATTGTTCTTGCTGGAGGATACAAGGTAAATTTCTTGGTTGAACTACCATCAGAGATGTACATATCACCGGATCTACAACTAATGAAAGCATCAGCTGTAGCTAACCAAGGTCTTCCTAATATAACAGGGTGTCCTCCTAGATTATTATTAGGAGTTAGGATCATAAAATCCACAGGATACTCCCAAGATTCTAGGGATAATGGAATGTCTTCTATTACCCCATCTGGTTTGATCACAGATCTATCTGCTAATTGTAATAATGTGGGTGTAAAAAGAATATTAGGAAGTTTCAGTTTATCCATGATTTGTCTACTCATAATATTGATTGCTGCTCCTAAATCAATGAGTGTGTTTTGGATCTCAATTCCATTGATGTGAATTTTGACAACTGGATTTCCTAGGTCTAGATACTTTGGAATAGCAATCTTACCCATCATGATATCTGCTATTTTTCCTGCCAGTTGAATTTTCTTTATCTCTCTTATTCTTTTTCTTGTTTTCTTCATGCTCAACTCCTTTATTGTTTTTGCTAAGATTGGAATTTCCTTGATGGCTTGCAATAATGGGATCTTAATACAAACATTTCTCATCTCATCTAGAAAATCATAATTAGGCACCATAATTTGTTTTTCTACACCCCTATCAATTTGTAATATTTCTGGGAAGGGAGGTGTAGAAGTGGATGTTGATGGATGCTCTAATATAGGAGTTGAAATTATTGGTTCTTTTTGTTTTGATTTTTCAATGTTTGTGTCTTGGAAAGTTGTGTTCTCTCCAAGACTTTTATTTACCTGTAGAGAATCTTCCTCAGAATTGTCTTGCTCTTGTATGATTACAGAAGGTTTCCTCTTTTCAAGTATTCTTCCAGACCTAAGTTGAACATCACTAAGGTCTAAAGGAGTGATCAAATAAGTTGAAAACTGTTGGCCTTCTATCATGTATGTGTTCTGAGGATTTTTATTGTTGGGGTTTGGTATGGGTTGGGCAGGCAACTGATTTGTTTTCTGAGGAAATGGTAATGGAAGTGGTTGATTTTGATGTTGTGGATTTTGAGGATTTTGTTGAGGAGGGAAATGTGGATATGGTGGATAGGATGGTGGATATTGGTAATACTGAGAGTATCTTCCATAGGGATTTTGTGCTCCTTGCGCCCAAGTTTGTGATTTATTTTGAAATTGGGGCCAAGGTTGCTGCCAAGAATTCCAATTTAGTGGGGGTTGATTATACAACTGATCATGAAATCCTTGTGTTTGAGGTCCTTGCCAAGGCCTCCTGGAGACAAAATTGAGAGATTTTGTGGAACTTGTAGGAGTATCTTCTTGAAAGACAGCTTTAAGACCAGGAAGTGAAGGACAACTCTTGGTCTCATGTTTTTCTGAACAAATTACACAAGTCTCCACAACTTTGGCATCCAAAGGGCACTCTCTCAAGGCATGTTTCTTTCTACATTTGGGACAAAATATTGCTAAGGCATCAGATTTAGATTTTTGCTTGTTTTGTAACTTAAGGGTGTCTATTTGTTCACTAAGACTCCCCAAGATATCAGATTTGAATTCATCAAGAATATGTCCTATTTCTGCCCTACTTACTGTCCCAGAAGCAGACTTACTTGCCCTTGCAAGAGCAGGGTCTCTTGGTCCTTTCACAGTTTTAGATTTCCCTCTTGAAAGGTTGATACATAATTCAACTATTTCAGGTAATGTGAGCTGAGATATATCCCCTTTTCCCATCATGTTAAGGATATCTAACCATTCATCCCTAATTGTATTCAACAAGAGAGCTTTCAAAGTGTCTTGGTCTAGGTTTTCCATTTTTGCTCTTTTGATGTTGTAGTTAAATCTCTCCAACAAATCTTCCAGATTTTCATCTTCTTCTTGTAGCATTTTAAACACTTCCTCCTTATGGTTGGCTGGCATACAGTAGTCCAAATACCTCTCTAGAAATAATTGTTTCATGTCTTCCCATGTCCTAATAGAACTGTTGATCAAACTCATAAACCACTTCAATGCTACTCCTTTCAATGTTGAAGGAAATAGTTTAAGTTTTTGAGCATCTTGTAAGTAGTCATAGGTTCTACATAGGACTTCAAATTCAAATAGGAAGGTTTCAGGATCTTCAGTTTTAATTCCATAAAAGTTTGGAAGGATAGAGGGTGAAATGTTTTTCATAGTTGCATTGGTTTCTTCATCTACTATAGGAAACCCAAAAGAGCTTCCCATTTCTCTTCTACCTCTTCCTCTGCCTCCTTCTCCTTCTGCACCTCTACCTCCTTCTCCTCTACCTCTACCTCTACCCCCTCCAAATAATGTGTGTTATCCATTAAAAACTCCTCCTCCCCCTTCTTCTGCCATAGTTGATTCTTCTGTAGAAGTTGAAAAGTTTATGTCCCTAGCAGGGGTTCCTGAATCTCCTTCTAAGACAGGTTCAATGGGCAAAGTAGAAGGTCTTTCTAATGGAATATTTGATCTTAAGTTCTCTGGAAGTATAGGATCAGTAAAGGATGGAATGTGGGTTTGAGTTGGAGGTGTGCTGGCTCTAGGTCTTGGTGAAACAAGTGGTGTTCTAGGAATCAAGCTTCTGCTTCTTATGAATCTACCCCTTGAGTCTCTTTCTCTACGCATATCATTGTTTTTGGGTGGTAAGAAACAAGGCTACCTAGTTACACTTCCCCGGAAATGGTGCCAAAATGTAGTGCTCAACTTAGTGTTCCTAAATTGAGGTCATAAATTGTCAACCAGGGCTAGTAAACTGTTGAAGTGAGGTGCACTATATGTGCCTAGGTATCTGTTTCTCACTACATTGTATTTAGTGTTTTTCTGATGTTTTTGGTTTTATGGTTTTATGTCAAAAAGGAAAAGAACTAAATGTTGGTAAAGAGAAGTGGATAGTTACACTAAAACAGAGCAAAACCTATTCTAAACTGTGTAAGGCACTAAAGAGCAGAAAATGCAAAGCTTGATAATGACTCATGGCAAAGAAATAAATCACAACATGAACTCAATAACTCACAACATAAACTCATCCAATTCATTCATTAGAAATATGTTGGAATAGCTTGAGGAAAGGACAAGTTTAGTGCAAATGAGGTTCTCCTAAGTAAACAATCATCTTACAATATTACAAAGAATCTCATCCATGGCTAAAAGTTTATTGGAACACAATTGGAAAAGATTATTTGTAGCACAATAAGATTTCTACTCTGAATTAACTTGTAATGCTAAGATTAATCCATTCTGCAGCTCAAATTGTCACTACTAAGCCTCATTCGAAAGTTAGAGATTTTCTAAAATAGTTTTTGGGAAAAGGCTTATTTGTGAAATTGCAAAAGATTGCAGAACAATCAAGGCCTTAAACTGATATCACTAACTCATTCCTGTCCATATGATGATGCATTAATAGAAAGTTAGAACAAGATTAGTTTGTAAACAATGAAGGCCGTGAAGTCTAATTTTGACAGTCAACACAACTTAAAGAACAATGAATGACACTGAACTAGAATGCAATTGATCAAACTTGAAACACAGTGACCACAACTAAACTAAAATGTCATTAACCTAACTTGAAATACAGTGAACTGGAACTGAACTAGAATGCCACTAATCTAACTTGAAATGCAGTGAATTAAAACTGAACTAGAGTGCCATTATCAAACTTGAAATATAGTGACAGAATTAAACTAGAATGACATCTACCTCCGGAGTGCTATGACTAGACTAAAGATGCAACTAATCACTGAAATGTTTCAGCTCTGTCTCATTTGGAATTAGTGGTATTTTGGAATAGTTTGTAGAACAGGACTGGCTGCAACATGTTATGTAAATGAGCATGAAAGCATAAAATTCAACAAAACACAACAGAGCTCTAAAACACCACAGCTATGTCTCATCTAGAGTTAGTGATATTTTGGAAGAGTTTATAAGATCACGACTAGCTGTAACAACTGATGTAATTGAGCACAAAATCATAAAGTTCAGAGAAATGCAACTAACTCCTAAATACTACAGTTATATCCCATCCAATTTGAGTGGTATTTTGGAATATTTTGTAAGGATAAGACTAACTGTGGCATCCGCTGCAAGTAAGTATAAAAACACAAAGTTCAGAAAATTAATTAAACTAAGAATGAAACAAGGCTAAGTTACTTATCTAAACCATATGAACAAAGCTTCTCAGGTAGCAGGGGCCCTCTACCACCGGATTAGCACGCAAATCTACTCAAGATTGACTCAGCTCTTGCAATAAAGTGATGCTTCTTTCATTAAAAGAGAAATTCTTCAAAACAGAGTATTTACGGTCTTCTGAGATCTAGCAATAAAACATAAATCTAGCTAACAGTTTCTCGGTCTCCCGAGTCATACTTATAATGAAATTACATAACTACTCTTGAGAAAAACAGGGATAAGTGTCTTTCCCACTTCTAATCAAATTAAAACTCTTATTAACAATCTTGTGCTTTACTGCGGACATCTGTAGAGTCCGTGTTTTGATAGGAAACTGCTTCTCTTCTACGTGCATAACCGCTTGGAGACTTTAACTCAGACTTCGTGGGGAGCAAGAGATGATGGGGAGGTGTTGTGGATTTCACCCATATGCCTTTTTCTTTGCAGTGACACCTGGAACCTACATAAACATGAGGATGGCTGCAGAACAGATGACTGGCTACGGAATGCCTGTATTCTGTAGCCGAGTCTTAGTCAAAATTACTACACCAACAAAATCATAAAAACATAGCAAGTTAGTCATTATATAAATTCTTAAAGCAATTTTAATTAATCCTATTGATCATTTAAGCCTGTAATTGATGAGGGACAAAGAAAATGAAGTGGAATGTGGTGAAAGAGAAGAACATCTTTGGGGCTCAACACTACCCATGCTACCTTGACCCCGACCCTCCACTATCCTTCTAAGCCCTTTTCTTTTCAACCCCCGGTTCCCTTTACCCCCACAGGACCATCCCCTTCGCCCATTCTTAAGCCCTTTCCCCCATGCTAACTGTGCCTCCACCCCTTCATTACTTCACCTCGCACCATATTTCCCCAAGCCACCTCCACCGTTGATCGGAGACCCACTCCCACGATCCAACAGTTGTCGTCCATCCTCCCCTATGTATAAACAAAACCCCGCATATAACCCAACCCCCGCTACCCGAAAAAACTGCCCACGTCACCACCTGGCCCCACTTTCCATTCAAAACTTTGTCACCCATTCACTTAGTGCCACTTTTCCACCGGGTCCCCGCTCCGTAAAAATGCACGTCGGTCCCCCTTTCGTTCCACACCGTAGATCTCATAGCCCGAGATCTAACGGTCCAAAGCCTTATCACGTAGGATTTTGCACCAGGGTTTAATGGCCCCATCCCACGCGAAATGGGCGGTATTGGCCTAGACACGTGGCAGCCAATTTGTGGTATCGCACGATCCCAGGCTAAAACTGTTTACCACCGATGACCCACGTGATAAACCACCGCGGTTTTGCAAAACTGCTTTCCTCCTCTGCGTGCCAAAATTCAAAGTTTCGCACCCTCATTTGAATTTCTTCATGTTTTCGCCTCTGAAATCATTCCTATGTGTCCCCTCCTCCTCTGAAAATCGCCCCTAACCCTCAAAAACCCACAAATGCAGTTTAATCCCCATCCCGCAGGTTTTTAAGTTATTATTTGTTTTTTTTTGCAGGTTTAATGGTAGCCAAAGCCCAGATAGGCATTTAAATGATGAACAACCTCTGGATGATGATCCAAGAGGAAAAAATATATCAAAAGGGCCAAGGATTTACATAAAATAATTAACCATCGATGTATCATGAACATCGATGGGTTAAAAATCCTTCCGCCATGAGGAAACCCTGCATACACACAAAAAGCAGATACAGCCAGGGAAGAAATGAAGAACATGAAGCTTAAAAGGATAAAAATATAGATTAGAAGAATAAACAGATATTTAGCCCTTTAGGTAGTGTTTAAAGATAAAAGGTCAAAGTTTTAAAGATAAATGATAAAGGAATAAAACAGTTGTAAAGTGGAAACAGGGAAAAAGACAATGATACATATTATTAAAGCTAGATCAAGGTTAAAGGCCTAATACAAAAGTTTGATGAGTTAAAACAAAGACAGATTACCCAAAGACAACTTTAGATAACTCAAACAAAGAGGCAATCAGTCCTTCAAAGACAAAATTGCCACCTACAAGCATTATTTTCAATAAAGGCATTAGACAGTTATTGCATATTCAGAGATATTTTTGAAGCAGCTCAGCAGTTATTAAAAAGTTATTCTAAGCCTTAAAAGTCAAAAATTTCAACTAAAATAACTCAGAAGTTATTATTTTCATAGTAACTCTTTCAGATATTTTTGCCTTTGGCCTTGCATGGTCTCAAAGGTCAAAAATCATTAACTCTATAATAAATAACATTTAAACACCCTAGGTTAGTAGCACCTTCTCATTTTGCATATAAATAAGGCATATGAGCTTCATTTAAAATGTTGGTTACTTGATGTTATTGGACTGATTTTTGCTGCTAGGCTAGTTGAGCAATGCTAGGCTGAACCAAAGAAATCTCTGAGTTGCAGAGAGCTATTGTACATGGAGTGATGTAACTGGTTTGATCATCAATAATACAAGCATGTTCACAAGATCCTTGAGCTATATCAATGGTGAAGTTTTCCTAATTGTTATTGTTTATCCTTATGTTTTCATTGTGTTCATCTTTCTTTGATAAAGAAGAAAAAGTTTTAGATTAGGATTTTTTGTTTTAGCACCCTATTTCTGTTTGTGTTCTTTATGTTCATGTTTTCTTCTGCAAGGTTTTATTAGAAGATTCTTAATTGCCTTCTAGTTACCTCTAGCTTGTTATCTTGGAAATGATTCAATAAAGTGAAACCAAGGAAATTTTGGTGAGCCCGTGTTCCTTTGAGTAAGACTTGAGATATTTTTTTTAAGATCTTTTCTTTAAAGTATGCTTACTAGAGTCTAAACCATAGAGGTCTATGGTATGCCCTACCCTTTGGTCTGCCTTGAAATGTTGCTTTGAAGAGTCTTTGAGAGTTTTCAAAAGCAAATTAGATTATTTATGTTTGATCTTAGACCACTCTTGTTGTTATCTTATATGTTTTCTTTATCTGAAAGTAGTCTTTTGATTGTTGGATTGTTGTCTGAAATGTTGCTCATTAAAGGTTTGTCCAGAGAGATTTATGGTTTTCCATGTCCTTTGGTTTGCCCCAAATAGTTACCTTAAAAGGATTTTCTTGTCTAAGTAGAGCTAGAAGATTCTTAACTGACTATATCTTTGCTTCCTTCACAACTTCTTAATGTTTCATATCACAACCTAATCTAAAAAATCCATTTGATATGGTTAGCTTTCCCTATGAAATCCCTTGCAGAGTTGATGACCAATTAAATCCTTTTATGACTCCATTTCCCAATGGATTGATGTTTCTTATAGTCTATTTTTTTCAATTAAAGCAACCCCTCAATCAGTCACACCATTAATCCTTCAATCTATCATTTAATCCAACCAAAAACAAAACAAGTCTTTAGAACTTCATAACTAGCCTAATATCTTAAAACAAAGAACACAAAGATATATCAATTGAAAACACCTTTATAGAGAGATCCCTCTCTGAATCCAGGAAGGCTAGGTCCTAAGATTCCAAAGTGGTTTTGATGTGGCCCCTGCAGTTTTTGTTCTTGCCATTCTTTGCAAATCACAGGGAGCAAACAAGGCCTTCCTGCAAAGTACAAGAGCCCTCTTAGTGGAAAAAATGGCTTCATCTCCATCTCTCAATGAACTTATACCTCCTCCCATTGTCACAATGCTGGAGGAACCTTTAAGCTCTTGTTCTTTCTTCTCTTCATCAATGGAGTATGCCTCATCAATAAGAGATCCTTCCTCTTGATCCATCCTTGAAAAAGGAACACTCATGTCTTATTCTTGAGAAGAATGTTCTTGATGAAGTGGGGCCTTTTCCCTTGGAAAATCATGTAACAGATCTTTAACCCCTTCAACAATGTTCTGAAATGGAGTTATCTTCATGGATCTTCCCATCTCATGCAAATGTTCTGATCTCTTGGGCTTAGTTTTCTTACCCAAAGAAATTTCAGATGGCATAGAATCAAATATTTTCACTAACCTCCTAGTGAACTTTGCATAAGTAGAGATGTTTACATTTTTCAATGAAGAAGACTCAAATAACTACCAGGCATATGCTTTACCTTGGAGGTGCATCGTTGCTACTCTTATGGCTTCTTCCTTAGAAACTTGATGCAGCTGAAAATATGTGTCCGTCTTCTTTACCCAAGACTTGGTTGAGCTCTCAAGTGACCCATCAAAAGTAGGTAGAAAAGTTCTACCCAAGGTGTGTTGCATGCACCCTCTTCTTCTCATATTTCTGTTGGATCTTCTTTCTTATTTGAGTTGACAAAACTCTGGGAAGCTTAGATGCTCTTTGAATATTTTAGACTGAGATTCATATTCTTGGAGATAGTCACCAATAATCTCCTATTTTGGTGTCTCTCCTTCTTCTTCTCCTCTTGAAAGGAATGTAGGCATGTTACAATGTTGTATTTCATATTGTGTGCCTAAATGCTCACACACATCATATGAAGTATTGGGGCTTCCTTCATGTGCAAACCTCTCCAAAAGATCTGCTTGTCTTTCATTCCTCATTCCCTTGATTTAATTCTTCAGCTCATGCATAGTTCGGGACAGAGTTTTTGAGAAATGTTTCCCTTTCAATCTTCAAGATAAAGGGTTTGGACCCTTTACTTCTGTGTCTTCAGTGTAACCACACTTCTTCATCAGTCTTTTCTCTTCTTCTTGTTTAGCCTCCTCGGAGAGGTTCTTCCTGGATCTGAAAAGTGATGAGATAAACCTCATCCTTTCCATCACTTTTTCCTTTCTCTTTCTCTTATAGAATTTTGGCTTGAATTCCATAGGCTGAGCCAAAGATCTTGCTTTTATACCACCGTAATATCCCCAAAATGGGATTGCTAGCAAGGCATGTTTGAAAAACACATTTTCAGAAATGGACGCTACAGGATTGAAAATCAACCCTTGGATCCCTTAGATCTGAAAATCTAAGACCTGAATCCAAGAAAAATTTGAAAACAAATCCTTCTAGGTGGGTTAAATAGGTCTCCCACACCTAGTACAGCTTAGAAATTTCCCAAGGAAGGGACTGCAACACTATGTGACAAAACTGCTCATAAAATAACGCATTCCAGCCAAATATATGTAGGAGGCCAATATGGAGGCTCAATATGATTGTTTGTAATAGTAAATTAGAGTTATATTGAAGCCCTTTCATTATAGTACAGAAAGTAGAAGACTTTACATGAAGAAATACTCAAAATAAGAGGCTACAACCATATGGTATAATTGTATAAGCTTGACAGTGTTATTTTATTAGCTGAAAAGAGTTGTATTTTACACTTCAGATCTAGAGCAGATATTTTTACCAAAATATAGATCTATATCAGATCTGTACACTAAAGAGTCTCCTCTTCAAAAGCCCCTTGGGGTTTTCAGCAGAAAATGATGTACATGGAGTAGATCTAAGATTTAATGCAGCTAATTTGCAGAATGATTTAGAATTTTTGAAGCAAATACATCAGTATTCAGATCAGATATAAATGGAACATGGATTATATCTGTAATCCACGGATCACCACAGTTAAGGGCATATTCCCAACACTAGAGATCTCTCCTCCTTGAAGTGCCAAAAGACCCTGCAACTTTTTCCTTGCAAATAACGCAGTTATAGAAGATGGACTACGTTGTAGGCTCTAGGGCATGATGTGGCCTCAAGCCAAGATCTGAAAATGAGCTCTCCTCATCCAATACTCTCTTTCCATGGGGATAGAAGGCTTTCCCACTGAAAAGAGGCACTAGAATGGCTTAGATATGAATACATCTAGCCTCCACTTGTTGTAGCTTACAAAGAAAACCAAACCCTCAACAGGATCTACATTGTAGTTGGAAGAAGAACTTGGCCAAATGCCTGATAGTGGTCAAGAAATGTAAGACTCTTCCAAGAGCTACTCAATGGAAGAGGCGAGATTCCTGATCAGGAACACCCTAGTGCTAAAAAACACTATTCTCAGCTAAACAGCTAAAGAATGAGAAATGTCTAAGCAGAAAAATTCTTCAGAAATAATATCTTCAACAACCTTCTCATGTTGTCCTCCCCCTCCTTAAATAAGATGGAAACCTTGCCAAACCCTAAACCATCTCAATGATTTAGCTACATTCACATGATTAACCTAGAACTAAAACTGTGATGTGCATCTAGGTGATTCAATGTATCTATACAGCGTTGTTGATTTGGTCCAGTTGACCCAGTCAAATGACTTAATCCCTTTTCACACATAAGGGTGTTTCAATAAGGCAGCCTAGATTTAGCCTTGTTAACATGGGCATTGATTTATTTTGTTGTTTGAGGAGTTTAATTGATCCTCCTTTACAATTTTATTCATGAAAATAGGAAGCAAAACAAAATTGAATATTCCTATTAGCTTGGGCTAATTAGGAATATTACACTCTCGCTATCGACAATGAACTACAGCGGAGACCCCTTCACCCACATATGTAAGTGGAAGAGACGCTCCCCTTCCTCTGGATCTTCGGGCTCAAAATTTTGGATCTTACTGGTGGAAATGTTGGTGTTGCGCTCCGCATAAATGATATTTTTCCCTTTGTCATTCCCCTTGTCAGGTTTTGACTTAGATTCAGAACATGCATCTTAATTTTAAGCCTTTAGCTCTGCTACTAGTGACTTCTTGTATCGATACTCACTTGTTTTGTGAGTGGGTCTCTTATGGAACTCACACCACTTCATGTGTCCTTCTTTGTCTTTGTGGTGTTATTCTTTGCTTGTGACTTTGGTGGGTTTTCCTAGGTCACTCCACCTTGGCTTTGTCCTTTCTTATATGGTTTGGAGGCACCTTTCCCTTGCTTCGGATTCACAGATCCAAACTCTCACTTCTTCTATTTAAATTTTCTCTCGATCTTGACAATGTATCGATAGGAGGGGGGAAAGTGAGGAGATTTCCAAGAACTCCATATATTCCTAGATGTATTTTGTAGAAATTTGTGGTACTTGAGTACCATATGTTGCTCAGAATCCTTGATAACCAACTTCATGTGAAGGGTATGAAAAATATTTGTGAACTTTGGCATGTCTTGGTCCCTTCCCTGCCATAGTGTGTGTTAGTATGAATCTTAATTGCAGGTTTACAAAAAAAAACCACTTTAGCTATCCATAACAAATAGCCCTAACAGCAAAATATGGTTTCCAATATCTTCATATCTGCAATTAGTTGATCAAGACAAATGCTGCAAAAATCTCGATCTATGCATTAAAAGACATTAAGCAGTAAATAAAACGAGATTTACTCCATACATCCAATAGAAAGGACAAGAATATGTTGAATGAATTTTATATTAAGGGCACCTGGGAGGAAAACATAGAAGGATGTTACCAGTTCTCCTCAATGGGATGGGTTCTTGTAAGTCCTCAGCACTTCAAATCTAAAATTCCTCTCTCTTGATGGTGTAGAAAACCCAGACAAAAATGGAACTCAAAGGGAGCTCACAAGCAAAAAGATAGAAAAATATGACAATGATGGTGGATCAAAGTCAGACCAAAAGTATAGATCCAGAGTGATCTTAGGCAACAAAAGGTGATGAATGAATGGAAAAACCCTTCTATTTATAACAAAATATTGAGTTAGTATAGATATTGGTGCATAATTAAAATATTATTAACCAAATCAAGATCCAACTTTTATGGAATATTTTATAATTTTTGTTGGAGGGAAAAGGAATTTGACTTGGGTCAAATCCCTTTATTAGTAAATAATAAATAAATAAATGATTTATTTATCATTTTAAGGATGTGGATGAGTAATAATTAAATAAATAATGATTTATTTAACTATTTATGAGTGATTTAGTCAAATTTAACAAGGAATATTATTTAAATAAGGTTTAAATAATTATTCCTAGAAAATAATAAGATAAATAATAATTTATCTAATTAATTTTTCTGTTTTGGGTTAAATATGACCAGGAATATTAATTAAACTGTTGTTTAACTAATTATTCCTTGAGTAAAATCAAACAGATGTGGATTTATTTAATATTTCCTCATGGGATTTCTTGTTTAGACCATAAACAACTTAATAAATAAGGATTACTAAGTTATTTTACATAGTGAAAGAAATTTTGCCAGGGTAAAATTGATCTTGCATGGTGTACTTAGTTCCATCTAATAGTAATAGGTTAGATGACCAAAAAATGGTGTAACAGTTGCCCTCCGGCGTGCGAGCATTAGGAGCTAATCATATGACCGAAGCACGTTGTAAGAACTCAATCACCAGACACTGAAGGGGAAGTCAAAGAGAGAGAAATATAAGGTATACCAAAGCGATAAAGGACTAGACCCTGAGGAGGAGAGACTTACAGGTGAAACAAGTCTCTTTTATGAGTGAGTACCTGTGCTATAGGTAGCAAGGGAGGCATACCTATGCCTGCCGAGACAAAGTACAAAGAATAATGTGTCCAGTAAGCAAGGGACTGAACAATATAGTACATGTTGGCATAAACATGAGCCAAGTAAAAACATGATAATGGATCCCACATACATACTATGTCTGGGATAATAGCCAAGACTTATACAATAATATCTGAGTACATGAGATACAAATACAACCCAAATGCCCCTGTAAATAGGAAAGGGTTCTGACAATCTGACTGATACATGCAAACAAAAATTCACTGCAAGCAGTTGAGGCTGACATCATCAAATATATGGAGCCACATCAAAGGCTGTAATGGAGAGGTCATTCGGGCATGTGGGGGGCTACCTGTAGGGCCACCCCCTCATGAGGGCTGAGACATCTCACACACAACTGGGAATTGTCGGTATCACCTGCTGCATCACTGAACCATCAAGTATACAGCTCTAGATCATGCTGAAAGGAGATGGAGCTGAGAAACAATCAAGTCAAAGGGAAATAAGGAGTCCCCTTTCCTAATCTGAGGCACCGAAAAAGAGTGGAAGCTGGAACCAAGGTACACCGCCCTCTAGACCTGTCTTCTAGAATGAATGATCTGATGTCAATAAAAGGAGGTCTGCCATAGGTGAGGCAATAAGGGATCCTCAACTAAGGCACAAGATAAAATAGTACAGTGACTGGTAGATGGACACCAGGGATGATGATGAAATGGGGGGTACTGAGTAGCAGACGGACAACTTCCCTTGTTAGAGCATAAAGGGCATGGATGACCTGGCAGCGACTGACACAATATCATGAGGGATAGGGGAAAGTGGGACTGAAGGCCATAATGTGCGACACAAGAGAGGAACCAAGCAATGAAGGATGGAGGACTATATCGGGATACAAAGGGACTCGGGATAGACTCCATGAATGCGATGATGACTCAATTCGAATGCTCTAAACAAGGGCAACTCGATGATGCTACCACACAGGAAAGGGTCCAATGGGGACCATAAAAACATGAGCACATTATGGTTACTCACGACAAAAATCAACACGAGCATCGACAAGTGTGAAGGAAAAGTGGTGCCCCAAGTACAAGTGTTTCAAGTGAAGAAATACGATTTTGGGGAGTAGTGAAGTGACGCTTCGTGGACAAAAATGTGTCCTGGTGAAGTATCAAATCACAAAAAACTAACAGATACCCATTTGAAGGCTCGGTGTGAGCTTTCCAACGGTGCAGACAGTTTGTCAAACTGAGCTACGGTTTGGTTGCAGTAGGCAAAAGAGAAATCAGGGGTTTCTCTTTTAATAAGGCATTTTCCCTCCAAATTCACTCATCTGCATGTGGAGCTATGGTGAATGTAGAGAGGAGAGAAGGCCGTAAATCTTGCGGTGATCGTAGCGGACAAACCGACTGTTGGAATCAAGATTCGTCAGTTACAGGTAAGAGGCCTATCCCTACTCTTTCATTTAAGTAGATTAAAAGTTTATTTTAGGTCCTGAGAGCTTAGGAATAGATCCTTGATCCTCTTCATGGCCGAGTCGCACTTTTTGGGGCAAAAACTGCGACCTGGGTAGCAGGTTTTGGGCAGAAAACTGCGACCTGTCTCAGGATTGGGCCTGAAAAGTGCGACCTGAAAGGGAGAGGTGTTTCTATGCTGTTTTTTGGCTAAGAACTGGGTTTTTGTGTTTGGATACAGTCTTTCCTATCTGTACACTGACGAATATGATGGTTTTGTGCAAATATGGCAGAATTACAAATCAACTAGAGAGAGAGAGACTTGGGCACATTACGGTCAAAGATTCGAGAGGATCAGGGTGTCTGCAGTGTATTGGCCAGGTTTGGGGTTATAAATTTTGTGGAGAACCCTTTGATGAGAGCTGGAGAGCCCTTACTGGCCTGTATTGTCAGTTATTGGGACCCGGACCATGAGGTCTTTATAGTGCAGGGGCACCGGATCGAGTTCACGGTCGAGGATATATATTTCCTGATGGGTCTCCCACCACTTGGGATGGTAGCGAATACTCATCCAGTGTTGCTGCGAGGGTGGAACATTATGGATTTTGTAGAGCACCATTGTTGTCCAAGTCTCCATTTCAAAGGGACACGGATACCCATCGGGGATCTAGAGAGGTTAAAGACCCGTGTTGTGGCCGCAGCGGTGCTGCAGA
Source organism: Pinus albicaulis (assembly GCA_034641835.2). Classification (NCBI taxonomy): domain Eukaryota; kingdom Viridiplantae; phylum Streptophyta; class Pinopsida; order Pinales; family Pinaceae; genus Pinus; species Pinus albicaulis. The sequence goes on from JAXQQM020066921.1 coordinate 31,394, forward strand.
TCCTAGGTAACTAGGCACTCCACCACATCACTGGAGCGCAGATGATGCTTGTGGAGAGTGCGTTGAGTGGGACCTACTATGGGTGGGCCCAGATGATGTTGTCGTCGTTGAAACGACAGTTGTTGCTATGCAAGCAGCAATTGAACCATGACTGTGCATATGGTACAGTTTTGTGCTCACTCTTCTTTGAGAAGATACTGACACTTTGACCTCGTATACAGCTCTGGGATGGGGGCCCAAGAGACCCCAAGATGCGCCGGTGAGGGCGACTACTGTGCAGAGGAGGAGGTGGGGCAGTTGGGCCAGGATGTTCGACCAAAGTTGTTGGCGAGAAATCAGGTCTCGCGGACAAGACCCAGGTTCAGGAGTTGGGGCCAACAAAGGGGTCCGGTGTAGTCTAGGAACACGCCGGCATTTTCACCCTGCTCAGGAGAGCAGTGCGTCTCACCCGAGGCGTGCCGCAACCACATGCAAAAGGGGATGAGATCAAGGGCAAGGAACAAACCCGCAACTAAAGAAAGACGGTTCATCCATTCATATACAAAGTTATATGCGCAAGATCACTTAATAAGCATTCAGACATTCATAAATAAAATTTTAAACCAGCATAAACGCATTACATGCACATGAACACCTTATTGAGACAACAACCTTCCATTGTATTAATCTCTTGGCCCAATACAGGATTACATGGCAATCTTTCTGTTAGCTCACAAAGCTGATACAGATGAATCTCAGAACAGAAAGGTAGAATAGAGAAGATAAGAAACCATAGGAAGAACATGCATGAATCCACCGCAGCTGCTCTGCGCGCCCTTCCTCGTCTCTGGCCTCGCGACTTCTTCAGTACGCATTCAACTCTCAGTCGTTCAACAACCTTTCCAGCCGGGTGACTGTTATTTATTCACCCGCCCTCGCGACTATCGGCTCCTCTGCGTCTTCACTTCGGCTTCTCTCAGCTTCTCTTCTGATGTCTGCGTGTTCCACTTTCTGTTTTCTGCTGTGTTTCCTTCATCTGCACTTATCTCTGTTCTATCTCCAGCTATCGAGTGCTTTCGCGCCGCCTCGGTAGCTCCGCAACTCCTGGTAGTTGCGGCGCGGTCGCGGTTGCCATGTGTATTTATTCCGCAACTCAAAAAGGGCCAAAACTCAAAATGTCTTGGTCAAGATTTCAAAACTAAACAAAAACAAGGGCCCCAACAGGCCCCGACCACAATTCCTTGACTCGTCCGCGAGTCAATCACAAATAACAGTTTCTATTTCCATTTCCCCGCTAGCACCCGTACTCTGCTCTGCTGTGCCTTCACCCTACGCCCTTTCCTGCTATGCTCCGCCACTTGGTTGTTCAAACAAGGGCCCCAACTCTGGGACCCGGCGGAGCGCTGTATCTCTAAGCTCTGTGAAGGCCGCCACCGCTTGCTGCCATTCCTGCATAAGCAGGTCGGCTTCTTGAGAGATTCGGTTGGCGGCGGCTTCGTCTATGGGCGTCGGGGCAGCCCCGAACAGTGTGGCGAGCTGGCCTTCGGCCTTGGCATCCAGCTGGTGCATAGCGTCAGCATGGGCGCGAAGGGGCGGACGAATTTCCCAGATGACATGTTTGGCTGCTGCCGATTCGGCCTCAGTCTGTTGCATGTGAAGTTCCAGCTCGTCCGATTGGGCGTAGAGTTGATCAAGCCGTGCTGGGTCCGTGGTTGCCTAAATGTACCGGGAAATCTGTTGCAGCTGGGCAGCGATAGGCTGCGTCTTGACAGTTAACGCGAGTGAGCACTCCTGCAAACTGCGCAGAAGGGCAGAAGCCGCAGTTGCAGTGGAATGGAGAGTTGCTTGTAGACTGACTGCCTGCGTCTGTTTGGCAGTCACCTGTCCTGAATGGTCACTGGGTGGATCTAGAAGGGTAGGCCATGCGGCTAACGCCTCTTGGAGTTCCTGGTTCTCCCTACAAACAATAGTGAAAACTTCCCTGAGGTGGTGAGCCTGTAGTGCTATACTGTCCTCCTCTATACCAGCAGGGAGTGGGGCATAGTGAGCCCTTGCAGTGGGCCATACGCTGGAGAGCGCCTGAATAGCAATGTTGGCCTGCTCCTGGAGGTTGGTCTTCTCCTGCAGCAACTGATTGCGCTGTTCAGTAAGCGCTGTGATCTGATTCTGCTGCTCGGTGCACCGCCGCTGTAGCTCTGTGTGAATCTACTCGACCTTGAGTGCCGCCCGCTGAATGAGAAGGTACAGCTGTGCTGGACTCCATTGTTCTGTATTGGTCGTGCTAGGTGTGCCCTGCTCCGGCACCCTCTCCTGCGAAGGTTGGTTGCTGGCCGCTGGTCGGCTGGAAGTTTCTGGAGGATGGACCGGCGTCTGCTGCTGCACTGAAGTGGCCATCTCGGACTCTGGCCGGTCTTGCTGCGTGGTCTGCTCTGGGGGAGGGGCAGCCGAATCAGCCCCCCCATTCGTGAACCTGGTAGATATAGTAGCATGAGGGTCCTGGGCCGTGGCCACGGGGTCAACCGGTGGTACCACGGCTGCAGTACTGGAGGTGACTTCCACCCCGTGGTCACCTCCAAAGAGTTCTCGGATCAACGAATCTGACACAGTGGCTGATGAGTTGGATGGATTGGGGGAGGTGGCAGGTGGTCGGCCGGTGGGAGCGGTGGACGGAGTGAAAGAAGTGGGAGGGAGGCGAAGGTTGAGGAACTCTGCTGGATCGATCAGAGGTTCCTCCGGAATCAGAGTTGCTGTGGGCGGAGTGGCTGGTGGATCATCGTCCGTGAGATCCACCACTAGATCTGTGACAGCAATGCGGGCCCTCTTGGATGGAGGTGGGTCGGAGGAATCAGGTTCGGGGCTCGGTTCACCCATTGGTGTGATGAGGGGGGTGGCAGAAGTGAACAGGTTAGTGGGAATGGGAGAAATGAGGGGGGCGGTGTTGGAGGGAACACGAGACCGACTAATATGAAATTCAGCAAAAGAAGGAAATATAGGGGCACCACTTGAAGCAACTTGGGTGGCCACGTTAAGTCTTCGTACCTGGTCATTGAGGTGCTCGACGATCGGGACCAGCGCTTCAGGCAGATCCGGGGCGGTCTCAGCTGCTTCTTGTGGGGGGTCCGCCGCAACCTGTGAGGACCCCGCTGCGCCGGTCGCGGCAGGCCGCTGTGCCGGCAGCATCCCCTCAAATTTATAGCGGGTGATCCCGTCGCGGACGTGCTTGACGACCCCCGGCCACGCAGAAACCTCTCGGTGAAAAGTGTCGTCATTCAGCTGGAACCGGAGGGGCGCCATGTGAAAGGTGGTGTCCGGCACGCAAGTTGGCCAGAGGAAGGTGTGCCTGTGGCTGACCCCAAACCACACCTGCTCACTGTACTCATCCAACAAGTGCCTGGGCACCCGTTGCTGGTTGGCCACAACATCGGTCATCATCCCGTACCACGCCCGGAACGCTACCGCGTTCACCTATTTGGTGCTGGGATCCAGGGACACCTGCCAGGGGGTGTATTTCATCGCAAGAGGCTGGCTTATGGTCGTCTCCGCCGGCTCCTGGATGGGAGGAAGATGCCATTTCCACATGGCGAAGGCTAAGATCAAGTAGTCGTAAATGAAACTGGTGGTACGCCTATAATTTTCTTCGCAGGCCGCGAAGAGTTCCTTCAACACGAAAGAGCACCAATTCAACTTGGCGCCCCGGGTGCAGTGCTCTGCAATGGAAATTGTGTCCAGGGTGCATTCTCCCTTCGTATAGTGGCGCATCGTCTTGCTAGCGATCAGGTAGCAAGCGAACCGGATTTCTGGTTTGTTGATCAAGTCAATTTTGGCACCTTTGCCACCCCGGCGGGTGCCATACTTGGTGTACAGGTCGGCGTCTCCCGAATTTCGGGCACGCTTGGAGGATGTCTGGCCAGCAGCGGAGACATCTGCACCGTTTTGAGACAGCCCTGTAAGCCGATGAATGTCTTCGGCATGAATTGGGATTTCTTCGTTGAGCCACAGGGACCCGTTCTGTATCCGACTGAGGAGGAACCGGGTGCATTGCAGAGCCGGTCCCGTAGTTCCGAAAACTGGAAGAGTCCTCAAATGCATCAAGGTCGACTGCTGTAGGCCCCTGAATTCTTGTCGCATCCGACTGTTGGAGCTGCTGCCTGGCGTGTAATGGTGCTCCATGTAGGTCTGCCAATGGAGGTGAGGAAACTCATCTGGGTCGACAAGTTGGCGTCCATACATGCTGCATTGTCATACTTGCTGACCAGCAACTCTACGCGGTGAATTCTGTTGTCTAACGCTAGTTCAGGGACAGATATGATAGCCCTCGGCATCCTGGCGCGACGCTGGTAAACTTGGAGTGTTCTTCTGGAGTTCTCTGCTGAATGCGGTGCGCTTCGATGCTGCAAATGCTCTGGAGACGCTGCAACTTCCAAATTGAACTAGTCCGTCATTCTCGTGCTGTTGATCTTCATGCAAATTATGGCATCCGCTGGCACGCGCGGAGTTGATGAGACTCCATAACGGCAATTAATTCTTGCTATCCTTCGAGGCTGCGATAATCGTGCGATCAATCGCGTGCCTGTATGTAATCTGACAGTTGTTGACGGCGTCATGGGAAGATGAGCGGACTCGACGGCTGAGGGAACTGCGGGTGATGGCAAATGATTATGGTACGATTACTGTCTATTATGGTAATTTATGAACAAATCTAAGCGATCCTACGGACTGACAAAAGGACTGACGAAAATGACCTGGACTGACACTGGCACGAGGATGGATCCTACGTGAACGACACGCCGTACTGGCGCGGCGACATGCTGGACTGGCGCTGCGACATGCTGGACTGGCCCGCCCCGACCCCAGTCGGTTGCGGTGAGGTTCCCGCAACTAACTGGTTATTTGACTGATTACATATGAACGGAAAAGACTACCTACACTCATCCCGGTTGCGGGAGAGTTATTCAACTACGCTACTCTACGGGTTCTCTCGGTTGCGAGAGTTATTGATGAAAAGTGAGAAGGTACCTACTCCTGGTAGGGTTTCAGGCATGCGCCATTCACCCACCCAGGAAGAACTGTGCCGTCCAGGTGTGCCAACCGAATGGTGCCTGAGTCGCGGATCTCGATGACAAAGTACGGTCCCAACCAGTGCATCTGGAGCTTGCCTGGAAACTTCTGGAACCGACTGTCGTACAAAAGAACTTTGCCGCCAACTTGGAAGGCCTTAGTTTTGATGTGGCGGTCGTGCCACGCTTTCTGCCTGGCCTTCTGAACCTTCTGGTGGAATTCCGCGAGGAATCGGGCCTCATCCAACTCCTGTAGCTCCTGGAGGCGTTCCCGAAGTGATGCCTCTTCTGAGAATTGAAGGGACGTTGCGATCAAAAGACTGGGTACCGTGAACTCGGCGGGAATCACAGCTTCCCGGCCATACACCAACTGGAATGGTGTCTGGTTGGTCAAACGTTTCACTGTGGTCCGGTAGGCCCATAATGCCGCTGGGAGGCGCTCGTCCCAATCGTCGCGCTGAGCATTGCAAATTTTAGTCAAGCCCTTTTCGAGAATCTTGTTGAATGCTTCCACAGTACCATTGGCCTGCGGGTGGTATGGGCTGCTTTTATGATGCTAAATCATAAATGTGTCCAGTAGTGACTTGACCGTGGCATTAATGAAATGCGTACCCTGATCGCTGGTCAAGCTCCGTGGGCAGCCAAAGCGGCTGATGATGTGTTCAAAAATGAACCGGGCAGCGGTCTCTGCCGAGCAGTCGCGTACCGCTGCTGCCTCAGCCCACCGTGTGAGGTAATCCGTGGCGGTAATGATGTACCGGGCCTTGGAATGTCGAGTGATTGGTGCGATGGGGCCTACGAAATCAAGAGCCCACTTCTCAAACGGCCACAACACATGCACTGGGTGTAGCGGAAGCTCGTCCCGGTGCGAAGGCCTTCCTGTCCGCTGGCAAACATCGCAACGCTTCACATAGGCTTTACAGTCAGCATGTACCGTCGGCCACCACAGGCCAGCTTGGAGCACCTTCCTGGCGGTGGGTTTCGCACCCACATGCCCTCCCGCAACACCACTGTGACATTCCCACATCACTGCTTCCCGTTCATGGTCGAGAACACACCTGCGCAACACCTCATCAAGCCCCAGTTTGTACAGCTGCCCTGCGATCAATTGGTAGTCGGCCGCCCGGACAACCAGGTGGCGTTTCTGAAGCGGGGTGTAATCCTCAGGGCACTGTCCCGTGGTCAGATACGTGGCAATGTCAGCCAGGTAATCTGGTACTGCTTCAACTCGGAAGAGGTCAGCATCCGGAAGCTGATCGTCCAACGGACCTTCATTCTCTCCCGTCTCCAACCTGGATAAGTGATCGGGACCAACATTCAACCTGCCAGGCTTGACAATCACCTCAAACGTGAACTCCTGGAAAAGTAGAAGCCATCGACAGATTCTTCCTTCCAACACAGGCTTATTGACCAGGTATTTCAATGCCGAATGGTCCGTGAAAAATGTAAATTTGCCGCCCAAAAGGTAGTGGCGGAACTTCTGAAGAGAGTACACCATCGCCAACGCCTCTCTTTCGGTCGTGGTGTAATTCTTCTCCGCATTCGATAACCGTCGGCTGGCAAAGTATACGGGGTGGTCAATTGTCGTTTCCCCGGGTTGCGCCAACACAACTCCAAGTGCAATACCGGACGCATCAATATGCACATGGAACTGCTTATCCCAGTCGGGGTGAACAAGTATGGGTGCCGTCGCCAACTTCTCCTTCAATGTGTCGAGTGCCTTCCTGCACTCCGCCGTCCACTCAAATGCTTCTGACTTCCGCAACAGTTTCTCCAGAGGGGCAGTGATTTTGGCGTAGTTGCGGATAAACCGCCTGTAGTATCCTGTGTGCCCGAGCAGTGCCCGCAACTGCTTCACATTCTCAGGGGCCTCCATGTGGACGATGACCGCGACCTTGGCAGGATCAACGCAGACCCCTTGCTTGCACACCACGTGGCCCAAGAGTGTGCCGAATGGTACTGCAAAAATACATTTCTTCAAGTTCAAGGAAATCTGCAGCTGGTAGCATCGATCGAACATAACACGCAACAGGGAGGCGTGTTTCTTCAGCAGGCTGTAAACAGTCTAGTCGTCCATATAGACTTCCAGGAACTTGTGAATGTACTCCCGGAAAGCAGCAATGACAATCCGGGAAAACATAGCCGGTGCGTTCTTCAGACCAAACGGCATAACGTGGTATGCGAATGATCCCCACTCAGTGGTGAATGTTGTTTTTGCTTTGTCTTCCTTAGCGATGCGCACTTGATGGTAGCCCGAAAACCCGTCAGTGAAGGAATAAGCTTCGTTTCCCGCGACATGATCTAGAACTTCATCGCTGAAGGGAGTGGGAAACGGGTCGTGGATACAAGCATTATTCAAGCTCCGGTAGTCTACACAGACCCGGATCTCCGCTTTGTCCTTTTTGTTCTGGATGACAATCGGGCTTACCCATTCCGCTTCTTCTACTGGAAAGATGAGACCTGCAGCCAGCATCTTGTCAATCTCCATCTTGACCTTCTCTTTGATACGTGGATTCAACCGGTAGGGTCGGTGCTTCACCGGCCTGGCCCCCGGTTTCAGTGTGATGCGCATCTCACCCAGATCCCCCTTGATCCCCTTCAGGTCCGCAACTGAGGATGGAAACAAATCTTCATATTCCCGGAGGAGGCTGAAAATTTCTTTTGTTGTCTCTTCGTCCCAGTAATCTCCCACCGTTGCGAGCTTAGGTTTCTCGTCCGTTCCAATGTTCAGTATTTTTGTCTTGAGCGGCTGTAAATGGACTCCTTCAGTCGTCGACTCTTCACTGATGCTTCGCTCTCCTTCCTTTTCGTCAAAATAGAGATGCCTGAGGTCCTCCAAACTATCGTCCTCCGGATCGCCATCAATCCGGTGACAGACCAACTCGCGCCTGACCTCAGGTCGTGACACAGCCGGGCCCTTATCGGGCTTAGGCTAGTGGAAAAACAAGACCTCCTTGATTTTCTGTAGGGCCTGAGACTCCTGCACCATCTCCCCTTCGAACGAGAAGCTTAAAATGAACTTGTCCGCAACTGCCTGCCAAGAGCGGGTTTCTCGTTTCCGCTCTTCCTCCAGGTACCAGGCCTGGGGAATGGTGCCCAGAGAGTGGATAAACCTGTGGACCCACAGCTCCTCAGGGTACCGGGTGCTACGCCATTGTTCTTCGCAGGCCCGCAAATGGTGTCGCGGGTCTGAATTCCCATGATACTTAAGCATGCTGGCGGGTCCTTCATCCTCTTTAAAGCGTGCCCGCAGAGCATCCACCACACACTCCCATCGCAACAGAGTGTTGCGGTGATTTTTCCACCATCGAGCCGATGTTGGCTGCAAGGCCACATCCAAAAGGGCCATCCGGCTTTCAGCTGGGACCCGATCTTCCAGTTTGGCAATAAAAGTATTGACTGCTTGCATGTTTGATAATGTGGGATATCCGCGGATCTCAGTCCCTACCCACCGGACCTGAGCGATGGAGGCACATCTCCGCGTGGTGGTCTCATATCCCCCTTGCTGCCAGTCTTCCCAAGCGAGTTCGGATCCGAGCTCCGAGCTCTGCACACTCCGCCAGCTGACAGAGCCAGTTGCGGTCAGGTTAATATAATCGTCCTGCTTCCCTGCAGTCATCTGATAGAGATGGTCCATCATCTGAGCATCCTCCCGATTGTCCACAGTCTCCGTGTATCGCGGGCCTTGGTACGGGTCGAGAGGCTGGGTGACCCGTACCTCCCCATCCTCAAAGATCATCAGCTCCTTCTTAAGGTCGATGATGGCGTAATTCTCAAAAGCCCAATCAATGCCGAGTAAGGCTGGATAGGGATCCTTGTCACCCATGATATCAATAACCTCAAAATCGGTGTATGTCTTCACCCCCGCAACGTCGACCTCGACTCCCTCGAGCCGGCCGATTGGCAAAATGCAGTACTGGTTCGCCATCCTGAGTTGGATTGGCGAGTGGGCTAGCCGTGGCCTTCCAAGAGCCTCCCATGTCTTTCGTGGTAGTATATTGACGTCGGACCCCAAGTCCAACATGGTGTCGCTGATTTGGAAACCTGCGACCTGCGTGTTAAGCCAGAATTCTTTGCCTGTTCGTTGCTTGTTCCGCTTGACACGTTGCACGTATTGAGGGACGTATTGAGGGCTAGCGTCCGCCGGATCTCTAGGTACTGCGCGCCCCTGCAGCGCTCTGTCCAAAGCATGCTTGAGCTGCTGCCGCAGCACAGCGTTATCAACAATCCTAAGGAATAGCCGGAGCCAATCCTCGACCACAGTGTTTGCGACGTTCTTCGCACCAGATTCTGGCCGCCTGGGCTCCTCCAACCCTCCCTCGTTCTGCAACTGGGCGAATGCCTCAACCGCCTCCTGAAAATACTTCTTCTGGACTTCGGGCCTGATCAACTTCTTTGGGGATGCCGGCCGAACCACTCGTGCTGGCTCCTTCTCGTGGGCATCCTCGCCCGTCTTCTTTCCGCCCCTTGTTACTATCGCAACATTCTGCATGTCGGGGGTTGCGGCGCTGCGCGGTTCTGAGTTTATCAGATTCGCTCCTCTCTGCCTCACCCGTTCTTCCCACTTCTTGATGAGCTCCGGACAGTCTTCTGTAGCATGGGCGTTGACCTGGCACTGGGAACACCAGGGTCGTCGCGGAAGGGGACATTCTCGAGCCACATGACCCTCCTGGTCACAGTTGTAGCATTTGACCGGACCGCGTCCGCCTGTTCGGCCTCCCCGCATGCCGCCACCTCTTCCCCTTGGAGCCTCGTTCACCCTGTACGAGGGACGATCCAATCGATCCGCAAGTGCGTCAAGCGCCATGCACTGCCCAGTGTTGTGAGTCGTAGACACACAGAATTCGTAGTATACATTATTCAGGACCATGGAGTACTTCTGTAATATCGGGCACATCCGAGGAGGATGCCCCATCGTCCGGCAAATCTCACAGTACTCTGTGGTGGAGGACCCCGGTTGCGGTGGGAACCCCGCAAAGGTCTGTTGCGGCTGGTAGACTCCCTGCGGGTTCATCCCCGCACCACCCCCTGGTGGTGGACCCCCCTGGATTGCTGCGGCTGAGGGTCCTGCTCCTGTGCCGCGCAACCAAGGGCATTCGGTTGCGACGTGGCCCTCGACCAGGCAATGTGTACACCAAACATTCGGTCGCGCTGGTCTCACCGACTGAAGATCCTTGAGCTTTTTGGTCAAGCTGGCGATCTGGTGTTGCAACCCTACCAAAGAAGGGTCTTGCGGGGCCACCACCCCCCGATATTCATGGGGGTAGCCCGCCATGGCTTCAATCTTCATGGCCTGCTCCAAAGCGTCCTGCAGATTATCAATCTTCTGCTGAGTAAGAGGGGTTCGTGTCAAGGGGAGCAGAGCCTTGATGAACCAGTCCCTCTAGTGGTTTGGATCGATCGGGTAGCTGAGTTTCCCGATCGCGTCCTTGAATCGCCGCATCAACTCCCACGCGGTCTCACCTTCCTTCTGCTTAATTTCCCACAGCTCTGACAGGCCCTGCTGGTCTGTCTGGGGAAGCTTGAATTCGCGGACAAAATCTCGCTTCACGTCCGCAATTACCGGGTTAGGATGCGCCTCAGACCACTTGATAAACCATCGCAGAGCCCTCTCTCTGAGCGTGGTTTGGAATTCTATTAACTTCCCTGTATCTGGTGTCTGGCGGGCCCTCCAGATGGCTTCGCACAGGTACCAGTGTTGTTCTACGTCATCATTGCCCCGGCCAGAGAACTCTGGATACCGGGTGAAAGATCCAGCCATGTGTACTTGCGGAGAATTAACCAGGATAAAACCTCCCGGTCCTGGTTGCGTAACGGTCCCTCTAGGGAAAATACTACTACTAGTAACGCTGCTGTTACTGGGCGTTACCGACGCTGTTGAACTACTGTATGACTGACTTAATGCTTGTAACTGAATAAAAATATTTCTTAAAGGTTGATAAAGTACCAGGGGAAGGTCGGGATCCTGGCCATGCGGAAGGTGGGAAGTAGGGTTGCCTGGAGGGGTGGGTGCCGTCTGATCTTGAAACATCTGCTGCATCACGCCGTGCCATTCATCATCGGAACTCTCTTCGGGCTACATCTTTCCGTTATCTTCGCTAGTCACGATCTCTCTTCCTCGCATTGCTGGGCTCCCATGCACCCACTGCACTTCCACTGCTGTCCCGTCTTCTTTCCGGGTATCCAAACCCATAACTCCCGTCCTCTGAGGCACCTCCTTCTGATTCTTCCTCTCGATCTCTCTTCTCTTCAAATCTCTCATTGCCCTTCTTAGCCACCTATCGGCGATCTGTGCCCACCGATGCGCACGTAGCTCCCGCAACTTGCATGCGGCCTCAACGTCCATCCCCCGCTCCCCACTCTCACAGTCTACACAGCATCGGTCCCCTCAATCCTTCCCCCAGTACGGGTGGTTTACGCTTCCATACTTGTTTTGTGGAGTTCAATCAACCCTTCGTCCACCATCAGGGCTTTGATCCACAGCGGAATCTCCTTCAACAACTTCCCCCTCAGCCCTGAGTGAAAAACAGCCTCGGCCTTCGAGAAGGATTGGTAGCACTCGGCAGCAAACTCCACAGCGTACCCTTCCAACGTGGTCCTTACCCAGAAGTCCACTGCGCGGGTTAGTTCAGTATCTACCCGATGCAGTGCCACGAGGTCGTCATGTGTCCACCTGCGGTTTATCTTCCGCAATCCTTCTTGGGGCAGCGTCGCTCGTAACCTCCGCAACCAATTGTAAAGGTCCGTAGGGAACCTTCCCCAGAAAATTTCGTACGTATCACTGGCTGAATCAGAGAAAAGAACGAGCTCCTTGATCGCCGCCTCCTTTTTCTTGGTCAGCTTTGCTTGCTAAGCAATGAACTGGTCAAGATGATCATCCCACCATCGCCGTATTGCTCCTTCAAAAATCCTCGATACCATGATCTAGATCCCCTCAGAACATGCAGGTCCCGGCAACGGAACCATTTGTTGGCGAGAAGTCAGGTCTCGCGGACAAGACCCAGGTTCGAGAGTTGTGGCCAACAAAGGGATCCGGTGTAGTCTAGGAACACGCCGGCATTTTCACCCTGCTCAGGAGAGCAGTGCGTCTCACCCGAGGCGTGCCGCAACCACATGCAAAAGGGGATGAGATCAAGGGCAAGGAACAAACCCGCAACTAAAGAAAGACGGTTCATCCATTCATATACAAAGTTATATGCGCAAGATCACTTAATAAGCATTCAGACATTCATAAATAAAATTTTAAACCAGCATAAACGCATTACATGCACATGAACACCTTATTGAGACAGCAACCTTCCATTGTATTAATCTCTTGGCCCAATACATGATTACATGGCAATCTTCCTGTTAGCTCACAAAGCTGATACAGATGAATCTCAGAACAGAAAGGTAGAATAGAGAAGATAAGAAACCATATGAAGAACATGCATGAATCCTCCGCAGCTGCTCTGCGCGTCCTTCCTTGTCTCTGGCCTCGCGACTTCTTCAGTACGCATTCAACTCTCAGCATTCAACAACCTTTTCAGCCGGGTGACTGTTATTTATTCATCCTCCCTCGCGACTATCGGCTCCTCTGCGTCTTCACTTCGGCTTCTCTCAGCTTCTCTTCTTATGTCTGCATGTTCCACTTTCTGTTTTCTGCTGTGTTTCCTTCATCTGCACTTGTCTCTGTTCTATCTCCAGCTATCGAGTGCTTTCGCGTCGCCTTGGTAGCTCCGCAACTCCTGGTAGTTGCGGCGCGGTCGCGGTTGCCATGTGTATTTATTCCGCAACTCAAAAAGGGTCAAAACTCAAAATGTCTTGGCCAAGATTTCAAAACTAAACAAAACAAGGGCCCCAACAATGTTGTCGTCATTGAAACGACAATGTCGCTTATGCAAGCAACAATTGAACTAAGGACAGCATATGGCAAGCGCTTTTGTGCTCACTCTTTGAGAAGATTCGACACTTCAACCCATATACAACTTCCGATTGGGAAGCCCAAGAGACCCCAAGTTGCGCCTTGAGTAAGGACTACGCAGCGGAGGAGGTGGGGCAATGGCAAGTGTTCCCACCCGAGTTATTTGCGCATTGGGATCATATGCCATTGTACATAGACACCACATCCCATAGTGAATACCCTATTTTGGGACTCAGATCAAGAACGCTCCGGGCGAGTATGGGGGCCTGATGGTAAGTGAAAAATTGCTAATATTTTTATGTGCATTGTAAAGTTTCAGAATATCGTATATGGTACTGATTCTTCCACTTTTGGTAAGAAAATATAGCATCGGTAAAACTGGCCTGGTATATAGGACGACCTGCAGTATCAGGAGCTGCAAGACCTAGTGGATCGAGGGCACTGCAAAATGACGATGTAGAAGCCCTCCTGGAGGACATCCGTCATAGATGTGAGAGGCTTCTGACCAGTGTTTCAGGGCGCAGCTAGCAAGACTTAGAGGACCAATACATAGAGCCATGTATTGGTCTACGCTTGTTGTGGCGAGGCATCATGCGGCACATGGTGATGGCCAGATAGGGGATGCGTGATCTACGAGCTATGGGATCAGATCCATTGGCTCGTGATCCACCAGATAGTGATTAGTGTGTAGGGGCAAGTGGTGCCCCTAGTTTTGAATTTTTGTTACATGTTATGGGATGTCATATGTATCAGAGTTGGTGGACTCTAAAACATTTTATACGACACATATTATGGATATGCATCGTTTTGATAGTTTTATGTTATTGTCTTGTGTTAAATGCGTGTGCTAAATGCCAATCTATAATATGGTTTGAAATGCTATCTACATAGTGATTTTGTGCTCTAGGTACATGACTGAATGTAATGATTTCAAATTCACACATCAAAAGCTTCACTCGTAAATATCTTCTAAAAAGGATAGGATTGTGCACACGATAGACACCATTCAATTGCATGACAAGAAGCAGGGAATCTAAATGAACATGAAGGTGGAGGATGCGATGTGAAAGGGAATCGGCTAATAAACCTCGCACTGCATCATATTCTCCCTCATTATTGGTAGCAGTACCAATGCATACACCGTTTGAGAGAACAAGCAAATGCAAGGGGGTAAAAATGGCCCAACCTATCGAGGCTAGATTCCGAGAGTAATGACTTGCACCATCAGCAAAACTGATATAAGGTGTTGATGGGAGGTCCATTTGAAAGGTACCACAAGACAATAAATGGGAGGATGATGAACAATGCTGGCAACCTGAGCGCAAAGTAGAAATCGAACGCACTCCGCGAAAGGGAGTGATCTGGGTAGGAAGTCTACTACTCACACGCCGATGGTGAGGTGGAGTGTGGGAGCTACCGGAGGTGTAGCTTATGCTCAGGCCACGAAATTCACCATAGACACAGATGGTGCCATCCCGTTTATGGGCAGGAAAGATGAAGTCAAGGGTGGATAAGGCTTCCATGATGTCATCATCACAATAGAAGATGGAGTGACTGGAGGAAGGGAAACCACATGATGCAACGAATCTACCTGACTCATCATCATGAGAAGAAAGTTTCACATGCGCATCATCACGGGTGATGATGTAAGAACAAGAAGATAAGGTATCTACCAATGTTGAGCCTAGGGTGATCGCTGAAGGGAGGTCAAGTGAAACAACAAGGGAAGATGCAAGGGGAACTTCCACCGAGGGTCTCATGGATGATGATAGGTAGACGATGGTGGACACAGGCTCCATCATCTCAACATTAGGAGGGGGAATGTCAATGGGAGCAGGTAAATCCTTAGGTTGGCCTGCAACATACTGCACAATTACGGGAGAGGCGGATTGGTTTTGTTCAACCTCATACTCCCAAACTACCTCCAAAGAGGCACGGTAATGCGTAAGGTGGGGAAAATGGTGGGAATAATGGCCATGGAGATCACACAAAGCACAAGGTTTATTAGTGTGAATATTCTTAGGGTTCTTGGCTGTAGTCGAGGAAGAAACAGAGGCTTCAGGGACCTTAGACTCAGGGAACGTGACATTAACCATGGGCTTGATACGGGGAAGTTTAGGATAGTTATGGGTGGCATGGTCGAAGACATCACACAAAGCACAAGGCTTTGGAGGCGGAGGAGGTGCAGGGTTAGTCGGGGCAACTTTTTCCTTCAAGGCCCTCTTACAAGCTTTTCCCTTCTTACTCGAAGTGGTTGCAACAGGAGATTTTTCCTGTTAAGGTGGCTGAGGCACTTGAACAACGGGAGAATTCATGAGGACTAGTTGAACTAGGGTCAAAGAAAGGTAAGGTTTGGGTTTTACCAAGGTAGTGGGTCGGAGGATTAAGGTACCATAGAATCCCAAGGGTCACAGGAAGCGAGAGGGTGTCCATGACATTGAGTAGTGGCCACCCTAGGGGGAGCTAGGAAATCCACATCCTGACCTAGAGGGGTAATGACCAGGGTGGGGGACGGATCCTTAACTTGGTTAAGGCATGGAGGCACCATTTGTGGAGGGTAAAGAGGCTCATGGATACTGGGATGTAGGTGAAATTCCGGGAGGGAGGAGGTCCAGAAGGCTGAATCGAAGGGCTAGGAGTAGGCTGTGGAGGGCGAGGAGGCTGCTGACTAGCCGAGGCAGGCCGCTTGAGAGCAGCACGAGACGATTGCATCATGAAAACATTCGATGAGCTAGGATCAGAGACAGGAGGATGAAGACCAGGGAATGTACCAAGAAATGAGGAATCTTTGTAGACTCTGGGTGAGACACTGGTCAAAGGATCGATAGTTTTCTTGTTGGCCATCAATGGGATGGTGGATTCAGGGGAGGTCTGAGACTTCAGTTCGTAATATGTCAACTGGTCAATGGTGACTATCTTTCTGTTATGAGGGAAGGAAATCTTGCGGTGGACCACAGAAGGGACAACATACATTGCATAAGTGTAGTTACGACCCAATAGAATATTGTAATCTAAAGGGGCATCTATGACTTCTACGTCAACACAAACAGTATTTCCCGCAAGAGTAATAGGACAATTGCGGAATAAGCCAATGGGTTGGGAGGCGTGGCCATCCCACACTCGAAGAGTGATCATGGAAGGAGCCAACTCAGGTGATCTGAGTTGCTTCTAAACTGAAGTGGACATCACACAGGTGGATGCCCCCTCATCAATAATGCACCGGGAAACGTTGGCGTTCTGGATCTTGACTGGGATTTGGAAGGTGACGGAAGCAGGGAGAGGAGGATGTTCTGACTGGTCAACATCAAAGACAATCAATCGATCATCGGAAGGATCTACATCGCCCATGGCAGATAGTAGAGCTTTTCATTGTGAAGGGAACGACTGGAGGAGTTCCAACGTTGAAATGGCAGCAGGATATTGTGCCAAATCATCTACTATACTATATGAAAGGGTAGCTTTTCCAGTTGCAGCATTTCAGTGGAGTGGTCCCTTAGGGATCTTGGTATGAACCTCTGTCTTAGGCTGAGGGATCTACAAGGGACCATTAGGTGTCAAAAGAGGCTCTGAAGAGATCGAAGGAGGCGGCTCGGGGACGGACATAGCAGGAGGCTTGTTGTATTGACAAGACCGAGTTTGAAGATTGATGTCTACGGTTAGACATTGATCAGAATTCATCATGAAAATCTGGTAATCAGAGGTACCAGATGGAAGAGGTTGAGTGGCCACCTGACCTTCAGGTGGTTGGGTAGCCACAAATCCTTGCTAAGGGAAAGGATTAGTAAACACAGTCGGCTAACTAGGCACAGCACTGGGAGGGACAGAATGGGAGGCTTGTTGTCCTCGCAATGTTGCTTGAGACTCCCACATCTGCTTCATCTGTGGTAAAAGACGAAAATCATGTGTGTAATGACCATAAACACCATAGAAAGAACAAGGCTTGTTCATGCGAATAGGCCCGTCCTGCTTGGGCTAAGCACCTTCTTGCTTGTTAGCAGTGTTAGGAGCATTATTTTGAGGATTAGGTCCAGGATTACCGGGAGCAGATTGATTTTTAGTGCCTTTCCTCTTCTTTTTGGAGGGAGGAGGATTAGTCGCACCCTACTGTGCATACACCTTCCCCTAAGGGGGCGGTGGCTGTTGTTGTAGGGCTTGAGAAGGCAAGGGAGGAGGAGATGCTAATTTTGGAGGAGTTGGAGCACCAGGCTATGGATATGGATAATAAGGAGGTTGGGTAACATTGTGGTAAACAGGAGGTTGGGCCAAAGGAGGATACATGCCGTATCCTGGATACATGCTACTAGGAGGGGGGAAAGTGCAGGAGGTGTTGGCCCCCCCTGAGGAAAACCATAGCCCATAGGAGGTTGAGCGTATGGATGAGAGAGAGCTACAACGATACCGTCGGCGGCATGTGATGCCCCCGATGAGTTGGCACCACCAGGTCTAGGAAGATCAGGTAGAAGGGTATAAACATAACCCGACTAAGCATAGATCAGGTCATATTTTAATGCAATTTGGAGAGCAGCTTCTTCGATTTGAGGGAAATGCAATGTGACATGTTTGCTGATAGGGGGCAAGAGAGATCTAAGGAACCAATCCATGTAGACACGGTCTTTGAAGGTAGGGGCTCGACATAGGCTCTTTCTTCTCCGCCATTCCTGGACATGATCGGATAGGCGGGTCACAGACGATTGACGGAAAGAATTCAAAAGTTCGGTACCAGTGTCATAATGAAGAGGAAGCTTGAAATAAGACAAAAAATCCCGAGCAAGAGTCAAAAATGTGGTATGAGAGGATGAGGCTTGATCAACATACAACTTAGAAGCTTTGTCTATAAGCGTACATTGGAACAACTGAAGACGGACGGGGTCATCTGTAATGGAGTTAGACAAACACCACCTGTGGAAAGATCGAACATGATTTGTAGGATCTTCTCCAGCACGGCCTTTAAACTTGGGGATGTTGGAAGGGAGCTTGGTCAGCATAGCAAGCCAACTAGCGTCATGGTGTATAGGGTCATTTATCAACTAGTCAAAATCGGGAAGACTTAGGCCTGCCATATAGGGGAGTAAGGGAGAATTCGGGATAGTTCCTGTTCCGGTCCCAGTAGTAGTATTCCCAGCATTAGGTCCGGGGCTACCACCAACGTTAGGTCCTAAACCAAACATGGTGAAGGTGACAGGAGGAGAATTAGGGGCGGAAGGAGAACCCAATGAACCAAAAGAAGAGTCGGAGTGTAGACTCAGTGGAGGACTAACTCGAATCCTACATGGAGGAGTAAGTCTTCCTACCAGAAACTGAGGATGAAGGCCAAGAAGTCTCTAGGATAAACGCCTTGGTGGCGCAATGACGACAACACAAACATGGCACAAAGGGAAAAAGAGACCAACAAGGGCAAGGAGGTGCAGGATCAACTGATTACAATGTCGAAACAAGGGCGAGGAGGTGCATGATCAATTGATTTCAATGTTTTAGAGTCTTTTCTTGGCAGTGTTAACCAAGCTCTTTTTCGGTTAGGGTGTGTGTGCAAACTATGTAAATTTTAATTTTTAAACCCAGACGTTTGTAGAGAAAAAGAAAATGTGGGATGTATAACTGTAAATAAACCTGCAGATAACAGTATATGAAACTGAAATAACAGTAAATAAACAGCTAATAATGTAATAATCTAAACCCAAGAAGGTGGGCCTCTCAACAAGTAGACTGTAGGTGGGCAAAAAACTATTCAAAACACACCAAAATAGCCAATAGATCTAAGGTTGGGAGGGACAGAGATATAAAGTTCAAATCTACTGGAAAGTGGTGCAGAAAACAACAACAAATCAGAGGAAAGATTGTTGTAAATGAGGTGACGAAAGGTTATCTCCTGGAGGGAAATAGAGTGGACCCTAGAGGAAAACCTAAACAAAAATAAATGAGGTGATTTGGATGGATAAATAGCCAATCTAAAGCATATCTGAAGGTGAGGTACCAGATCTGAAAAATGGCTGAACATTGAAAATTTCAGACAACCTGCAGCAGCTAAAAACCCTTCCACAAAGTGTGGAGGGTACTGGAGCACTAGGGGGCTAGGGTACTAGAGCCCTAGGGGGCTAGGTTCCCACTTAGTTGAGTAAAAAATAATAATTACTGGTCCAAAACAGGCAGAGACGGAGGTCAGACAACCCTGAACAGAAGCCCAGACAAACCCAAAAAAATTTCAGAAAAAACTCCCACAAAAAGTCTAGGTTGCAGTTTCTGACCTGTTTTCTGCAGAGGTCGCATTTTTTGGGCTGAAAAGTGTGTCCTGAAGCTCCAGGTCATAGGTTTAGGGCCAAAAATTGTGACCTGCACTTTCGGCACTCTCAGCGGCATATTTCAGCAGAATATGTCATCTCAGCTACGGCTGATGTCTGTCACCTGCGTAATAGGTCTGAAAACACACGAAAGTTAGAATTTTTAATGTTTTAGGGTTTTATAGGTCAAAAACAACATCAAGAAAAGAAAAACAAGAAGCTAAAGAGAAATCTTAGGGTTCGAAGCAGTTGGATATGCAGGGATCATAAAAACGACAACGGTCGTAATCGTAAACATGTGTGGAGTCACCAGTTGTTAGTATGAATCTTAATTGCAAGTGTACAAAAAAATACCACTTTAGTTGTGCATAACAAACAGCCCTAACAGCAAAATATGGCTGCTAATATCTTCAGATCTGTAATTAGTTGATCAAGATAAATGCTGCAAAAATCTAGATCTATGCATCAAAATACATTAAGTAGTAAATAAAATGAGATTTACTCCATGCATCCAACAGACAAGACAAGAATATGTTGAATGAATTTTATATAAGGGCACCTGGGAGGAAAACATAGAAGGATGTTACCATTTCTCCTCAATGGGATGGGTTCTTGTAAGTCCTCAGCACTTCAGATCTAAAATTCCTCTCTCTTGATGGTGTAGAAAACCCAAACAAAAATGGAACTCAAAGGGAGCTCACAAGCAAAAGGATAGAAAAATATGACAATTGTGGTGGATCAAAGTTAGACCAAAAGTATAGATCCAGAGTGATCTTAGGTAAAAAAAGGTGATGAATGAATGGAAAAACCCTTCTATTTATAACAAAATATTGAGTTATTCTAGATATTGGTGCATAATTAAAATATTATTAACCAAATCAAGATCCAATTTTTATGGAATATTTTATTAATTTTGTTGGAGGGAAAAGGAATTTGACTTGGATCAAATCCCTTTATTAGTAAATAATAAATAAATAAATGATTTATTTATTATTTTAAGGATGTGGTTGAGTAATAATTAAATAAATAATTATTTATTTAACTATTAATGAGTGATTTAATCAAATTTAACAAGGAATATTATTTAAATAAGGTTTAAATAATTATTCCTAAAAAATTATAAGATAAATAATAATTTATCTAATTAATTTTCCTGTTTTGGGTTAAATATGACCAGGAATATTAATTAAATTATTTTTTAACTAATTATTCCTTGAGAAAAATCAAACAAATGTGGATTTATTTAATATTTCCTCACGGGGTTTCCTATTTAGACCATAAACAAATTAATAAAGGTGGTTTACTAAGTTAATTTTCATAGTGAAAGAAATTTTACTTAGGGTAAAATTGGTCTTACATTGTGTACTTAGTTCCATCTAATAGTAACAAGTTAAACGACCAAAAAATGGTGTAACAGTGTGGTCCATTTTATGTACTTATCTTCGTAGCTCCAAACAAGGTAATGTTGTTCCTTGATGGCGTCTCGGAAAGAATTCTAAGTGAGTGTGGCTGAAAAAAGTGAGGGTTCCCTCTTGCCCTTCTTCTCATAGTAGGTTTCCCACCATTCCTTTCCATGGGGGGCAGCTTTGAGGAGTGCAAAAGTAATTTTTTCCCTATTGGAAAAACCATGAACCGAGAAATACCCTTCCAATAGATTTAACCATTTATCCATGGCTTCTACATCTATCTGGATTTCAAATATAGAAATTTCAAAGTTGACTTGTAGATTAAAGGGAGTGGCACCTCTAGACTAGCTACTAGATGAAGATGTGTCGCCTGTGGGCATCCGCCGAAGGATCTGGGAAAATTTATCCATCGTCGTGTTCCTTTGTCACTCAAGGGATTCTTCAAGCAATATTTTGAAAGGTACTCTTTCTCCCTCATCTTTATTTTCTTCCACCATGGTAGGTCGTCCAGGTCGAAAAGGTTGGTCTTGCAAAGGTTCAACAAATTCAAGCCCTCACTCCTTATACCCAAACCTCGTTGGGGACATGCATAGAAAAATGAATAAAGAGCATAACTCTATGATACCACTGATCTGTATTTACGAAGAAACAAATGAAATACAAAATGAATGAAAACATAGAGATACAAAGAAAAAATAACTACAATTCATTAATAATAAAGTACTGAAAATTTGTTACAAGCAGAATGGAAATAAACTAGCTTAGGCGATGGTAGCATATCTCTAAGAAGATATGTGCTAGATACATGCCTCTGAACTGTGTTACAATGAGGCTGGAAGGCATATTTATTATTGAGAAACAATGGAAAACCTTAAACATCCAAAAACCTAACCCTAGGAGAAGAAACACCAAAATTGTGGGCCCCGTTGGGCTAAATTGGTAAATCAACTTCTCAGGGTCGTAACTTTGGCATACGATATTTTTTTGACGCACACAATACCTCATTAGAAATATCTGTCTAAGGAATACAAGTTTACACTAAAAATGTTATTTTTAATCAATTTTTTTCCCATTTTCCAAAAAAAAAACGTCGTTTAAGGCCTCAAAACGGCTGTGGAAGTTGTGGACCCGAAAAAATCCAAAAAATAGTAAATTGTGCTACAATTAAGGAAACTAGAAAAAACCATGGTGTTCCAAGTGGAGTAGGTGGGTGGCCACCAATATCCACATAGATCATTTAACTTCCACTTATTTTTATTTTACAATGATTACAATACTATAGCATGCCCTCCAATTCAACATATGATGAGACTTGACATGTCATTATCTTTGATGACTAGGATTGATAGTGACTGATGACATGGAATTTCTCAAGTGGTGACATGGTTGCAACTCTTCCTTTTCTCTTTATTTATCTTATGACCATTACACTTTCACCCTCCAAAAGGTCTTCAATCATGGATTATTTTGGGTGCCTCGATCGTCAAGTTTCGAGTGTGTTCTTAGTTCTTTTCATGCTTCCTTTATTTATCCTCTTTGCTCGATCTTCCTTGTGTGTGCTTACCATGAGATCCTTGGAATACATGTTTCTACAATCACCCATGATGAGAAATTGTTAGCCTGAAAATATCCTAATCTACCTTTTTTTATACATATTTTCTGTTTATGCCTTATTTTGGTGCGCTCAAAAGGGCCTAGGGGGATTTTGGGTGCATGGTCATACTTTGAAAGGTTGAATTGTTTAAGGGGAAAAGCATTGTGGCTTTAGAATGCACTCATGCAGTCAAGAAATGGAGACAATAAAGGCATGGTGCATGGCGCAAGTACGAAGGTTGAAAAGGAAGGCTTTGGGCTTCCCAAGTGTGATGTACGTTCAAGGGAGAGAAAGATAGTGCAATCCTTTGGGTTGAAGGAGTACCCTCAAGGAGGGTGCATCTCTTCAGGTCAAAGGAGTTCTCTCAAAGAGGGTGCATCTCTTTGAGTCAAAGGAGTGATCTCAAGTAGGGTGCATCTCTTCGGTTTGAAAGAGTGCTCTCAAGGAGGGTGCATCTCTTCGTGTCGAAGGAGTGCTCTCAAATATTGTGCATCTCTTTGGGTCAAAGAAGTGTCACTCAAAGGAAGCCAATGAGGGAGAATGGTGAAATTACAAAGGAAAAAGGATGAAGATTCATGCCTTATAGTGTGCTCATGCACTAAAGAGACCAAAGAGGGTGCATGGCGTAATTTGGAAGGTTGAAATATGATTCTTCATGCCTTCGAAGTGCGCTCATGTGCTCAAAGGGTAAAGAGGGTGCATGGTGCATTATGGAAGGTTCAATGGTTGAGCTTAAGGCCTTCAGGGTGCACTCATGTTCTTAAGGAGGGTGAATTCCTTTAGTTTGAAAGAGTTCTCCCAAGGAGGGCACATTCCTTTAGGTCGAAGAAGTGCTCTAAAGGAGGGTGCATTCCTTCAAGTCGAAGGAGTGCGCTCAAAGGAAGGTTTGGTTTTTGAAGGGTGTAGTGTGGAACAAGGAAGGGGATTCATGCTTTGGGAGTGTGAGAAACTCTCAAGGAGGGAGCAGAATGCACTTTTGAACAACGAAGAGTCTCCCATCAAGGCTTCAGAGTATGCTCATGCGCTTTTAGTCTTAATGAGATCATTTTGCGACTGAAATTTGTCCAAGTCTGGATGATTATTCAAGGGGTGAGAAATATTAGTTATAGAAATAAAACTGTGTGCGAAACATACTAACTAATCGAGAAAACTTAGAAAAACTTGATAAAAAATGATATACATTAAAGCACCACTTTATGCATATACCCCAAGTATAACCAGCGAAGTGTGTGCGAATGCGACCCAAATATGTCGTTTTATAACAACAAAGGTGTTATGACCATGAAATTCATATAAAGATGTTCTATTCAATGCGACGACACTTGAGAACTCTCATGATTAGAACTAGATCATGGACCTAATTGATAGCTCAAAATTCAAAGCGTTTAGAAGTGTGCCAAACCTAAGTGACTGGATAGATCTTGTCTTCCTGATTCCGGCGCCGCAAATGATTCGAAAAACCGACATCGTATGAAGAAGTTATCGCAGTTTGAAAAGTCCAGTAAACTGCATTTTTTGGACTTTGACCAAGTTTGACTTGAATTTTGGGAAAATTTAAAAGAGAATATTCCTAGGAATATTCCCCATAATATTCCATTCAGACCAATCAGGTCATGCCAAGTGGCGAAATGTCATTCAACAATGGGTTGATTGTTTTGAAGTTGGCCAATGAATGGGCGACACATGGACAGCCCTAAGGCTGCCACATATCCCTGGGATTGTGCATTAAAAAAAAATTCAGGTGCCAATTGGAGTCGACCTCGTGACCTCTGAGCTCACACGGCCATGTCTTACTGTCACGCTATGCATTATTTCTTAATACTATAGTGGCACCGGTTGTATTTAACAATTATGTACCATGCATATAGGGGTAGAAGGGGGGTCAGCCCCGAGGGCTAGCCCCCCATGTGGCCTTAGCGCTAGGAACCAAGCGCTTAAGCCCCCAGAACTGCCGGTGCAAAATGGTTACTCCCACTAGTTTTAAATGTGTTCACATGCAGTTTGTTACCCCGACAGTTACGATAATAGTTAATGTCACTGCGCAGTTTTCGGTGCATGTGCCCACACAATGGTTCGAAATTTACCACTAACCATTATACTAGAAGGATATTTGGTGCGCCACTAGAAATGTCAGATTTTTCCGAATTCAACTATAGTTAAGTCCAGTTCCTCCAGTTTTGGTGGAGGATTTTTAGGTGTCATTGGGAAAAATGCGTTTGGACTCTATCTTGAGCTAGATTCGACCAATTTTGGAGTTCCAATAGTAAATTTTGACTATCTCAGACATTAAAGACTCATTGGTGAGGGTTTCAGAGCCATCAGATGAATTTTGAGTGGGTTTTTTCTTCAAAAAAGTTCTAGGCGGCACCATGGGCCAGCAGCAGTTTGAGGCCTAGCCAGAGCAGCTAGAGGCCTTATTCAGAAATCCAATAGTCAATTTTGGATCTTTTAGATGTTCTATAACTAATGTTGTGGTTTTCATAGCCTTTAGAGAACTTTTGAAGGCTAAGAAGCTTCAGTGAAGTTTTAGTGGCCACTAGGGCCAACAAGTGCCAACAGCGATTCGGGGCCTAGCCAAGGCAGCTAGAGACCTTATGCAACAAACCATTAGTCATTTATGACTGTAATGAGAATTATAAATTCACCGATGGAGGTTGAAGAAGATTTTGAGGACTTCTAGAGTTCGAGAACCCACAGAGAATTTTTCTTTGACCCTAGAGCTAGGGGTGCCACCAGGTGTTGGAGGCGAAATCGGAGCAACTAGAGACCAATTTCAATGAGCCAATAGTCTATCCTGAATATTTTTTACATTCTAAATCAATTGAAGGGATTTTTAGAGTTATTTGAAGACTTCTAAAGGTCAATACCCTACAAGGAAGTTTTGGGAAGCCTAGGGCCAACTGTGGAAGGAGGCCTAGTTTAGGGATGCAGTGCTCATTTTGAGAAAACGATCAGTCTACTTTTGGTGTATGATATGTGTTGAAGACATTAGGTGAGGTTTCAAGGATAGAAAAATAATTCTGAAGGAGTTAGTGCCATAGAGAAGCTCAGTGTAGCTCAAGAGCACCGATAGAAGGAATCAAGTCTAAGGGAGCCTAGATTTGTTTTCAGAGTGATGACAGCCATGACAGGGATATAAATGGTATTCTAAACCCATTGGTTCAGTTTAGTAACCATTAGAGTTAAGTGTGGAACTTGTAAAAGAAATTTTTCCATAATTCCAAAGATCCAAGTCAAGATGACAAGATCTCAAGGAGACGTAGCCCGTGATATTTGAGTGAACTCCTAGATTAAATTTGTTGTTATGTGTTGATTATTTTTTGTTGCATAATATTGCTATTATACATGTTTAATTTCTGAAAAAACAAATGGACTTAAATCACTTAAACAGTTAAAAAACATACACTTGTTTCAAGTATAAATTTCAGCAAAAGTCAAGTACAAGCTAGATATTTTATTTATTTAACTCAATGGGAGGTTCTTGAAAATCCTAAAAATTTATCCAACCCATTTTCAGATCATGTTGGTATCAGATCACTTGGTTTCTTGATTGACAGAGCAATAGCTTGCTTGTTTGACATGAAAGGTGTTTTAATAGTTAAAGGATTTGACTGTTTGCAAATTGATTGTTGCTTGAGTTTGCTAGAGGTGAAGGGAAAGCTACTAATAGCTAAGTATATGAGAGGAAAAGAAGGAAGAAAGGGTTGAAGGAATATTCCTTACCCAAATGGCCTCAAGACAACCCTTGAAGCACAAAAGGGTTTTGTTTGCAAAGGTTGCTTGAAGAAGAGCTTGACTCTACAGCTATTTAGTTTTAAAGCTTTGTCAATTTTTTTGAAAGATTTGGAATTTTTGTTTGAATTTATTTTTTTAATTTTTATAAGATGAAAAATTCATCAAGTGAGGTTTCAAAATCCTTCTCCTTCACATTATTCTTCGATGAAGAAATGAAGCGAGACTTCTACATCTTGAAGGACATGGTGCAAATTATGTTTGAAGATAGAAGAGAAAGCACTAGACTTCATGAGCAATTGTTTGCTATGAAGCAAGAGAAGGAATAAATTCTTCAAAGAATGCATGAGATGGATATGCAGCTCCATCAAACCCAAGAGGACTTAACCAATAACATGCTTGAAGCAGAGGTAATACACTCTAATTTGTCTTTAGTTTCCTCTTCAGATAGATTTGTTGGTTCATTTGAAAACCACACTAGAGGTATAGGGTCCAAGTTAATGTTTAAAATGGGCTATGAAGGCAAGGGTTTAGGCAAGCATGCACAAGGCATGATTGATCCTATTTTGGTTGAGGAATGACCTGATAAATTTGGTCTTGGTTCTGTTCAATCTAATGGCCAAAACTCCAAAGCCATGAAGGCAAGTGAGGCAACTTCAAAGAGAAATTTTGTCGCAAGTTCTAAACCACAAACATGTCAAGTTTGTTTTCAAGTTGATTGCCATTGTTTGAAGCCTATGTTGCAGCAATAAGATTTTAGACATGCATCTTATGGCGAGCATGAGAGTTCGGACAATTTTCAAGAAATGAACACTGATGTTAGTCTGCAAAGGAAAGTTGGAGCCTCTACAAGTTCATCTCCTCGTGAAGGTAAAAAAGATGAACATGCAAAGCAACATGTGAGGTATAATTCTTTCAATATTCAAGTTGATTATGTTTCTACAAGGCATGGTAAATCTACACGCTTTAATGGAAGAAAGAGTTTTTCTACATATTGTAGTATGTGTAACTATGATGTTTCGAGATGCTGGAAGAGGATGAAGGCATACAAGAAGTAGTTGAGGCAAAGGAAACTTGCAAAGAAGGTGAAAAATACTTGCACACATTGCCAAAAGAGGGGACATGTTGTTTCCCAATGTTGCACATTGCATCCAACTAATCTTCCCAAGCATTTGAGGCAAGAGGATAGAAATACTGGAGAAAGTGGAACCAAATATTCCATCATTGATGTGAGTACGGATGTTTCACATGAGGAATATTTGCAGCAGCAAAATTCGTCATGGAAGTGGCTTGGTAAGAAGTTGTTTGACTTCTTGACACAGTAAGACATACACTCATTTGAACATATGCAAATTCCAGTTATGTATGCATATTTTCTATTGTAATCTCATGTTTGTTTGAGCCACCTTGGATCGATGATCGAGGAAATGATTTTCAGCTACCTTCTATCAATTTCTCGCCAGAAATTTCTGGGCGATTTCAAGGAAGACAATTCTTAATAGGAGGACAAGAGCATTTAGGAAGGGAAGTGTCGACTACCTTCAAGTTGTGGTTCAAAGGCACTAAGCCATACAAGGCAAGTGTATGGAGGTTGAAAAGAAGAGGGTGTCATACTCTCATATATTGTACATATCAGTATATCAGTCTTTTGGGGTCCAAAATATTCCCAATGGGGAGGTGTGATGAGAATTGGATCATGGACCTAAGTGATAGCTCAAAATTCAAAGTGTTCAGAAGTGTGTCAAACTTGAGCAACCAGATAGATATCGTCTTCCTAATTCTGGCACCGTGAACGGTTCGAAAAACCGACAACATATGAAGAAGTTATCGCAGTTGAAAAGTCCAGTAAACTGCAATTTTTGGACTTTGACCAAGTTTGACTTGAATTTTGGGAAAATTAAAAAGAGAATATTCTAGGGAATATTCTTGGAATATTCCTTGAAATATTCCTCAAAATATTCCCCAAAATATTCCATTCAGACCAATCAGGTCATGCCAAGTGGTGAAATGTCATTCTACAGTGGGTTGACTATTTTGAAGTTGGCCAATGAATGGGTGACATGTGGCCAACCCTAAGGCTGCCACGTGTCCCCTGGACTGCATTGAAAAAAAATTGGGTGCCGACCGGAGTCAACCCCGTGACCTCCAAGCTCACACCCCCACGTCTTACCTTCGAGTTACGCATTAGTTCTTAATACTATTATGGCATCAGTTGTATTTAACAATTATGTAACGTGCATATGGGGTAAGACGGGGGCTAGCCTCCCATGTGGCCTTAGTTCCAGGAACCAAGGGCTTAAGCCCCGGAACTGCCAGTGCAAAACAGTTACACCCACCAGTTGTAAACGTGTTCACATGCAGTTTGTTACCCCGAAAGTTACGATAACAATTAATGTCACCACGTAGTTTTCGGTGCATGTGCCCACACAATGGTTCGACATTTACGACTAACCATTAGACTGGTGGGATATTTGGCGTGCCACCAGAAATGTTAGATTTTTCCGAATTTAACTAGAGTTAAGTCCAGTTCCTCTAGTTTTGGTGGAGGATTTTTAGGTGTCATTGGTAAAAATGAGTTCAGGCTCTATCTTGAGCTAGATTCAACCAATTTTGGAGTGCCAATAGTCAATTTAGACTATAAAAGACATCCTAGACTCATTGGTGAGCATTGAAGAGCCATCATAGGACTTTTGAGTAGGTTTTTTCTTCAGAGAAGTTCTAGGGTCCACCAGGGCCACCATAGGCTAGCAGCAGTTTGAGGCCTAGCCAGAGCAGCTAGAGGCCTTATTCAGAAATCCAATAGTCAATTTTGGATGTTTAAAATGTTCTAGAATTAATGGTGTGGTTTTTAGATCCTTTAGAGCACTTTTTAAGGCCAATATTATTCAATGAAGTTCCAGGGGCCAGCAAGTGCCAGCAGCAGTTCAGGGCCTAGCCAGGGCAGCTAGAGGCCTTATGCTGCAAACCATTAGTCATTTTTTACTGTAATGAGAATTATGAATCCATTTATGAAGGTTTTAGAAGATTTTGAGGACTTATAGAGGTCAAGAACCCATAGAGAATTTTTTTTGACCCTAGAGCCAAGGGGTGCCACTAGGTGTTAGAGGCGAAGCCAAAGCAACCGGAGGCCAATTTCAGTGAACCAATAGTCTATCCTGACTATTTTTGACATTCTAAATCCATTGAAGTAAATTTCATAGTCATTTGAATATTTTTGAAGGTCGAGAACCTACAGGGAAGTTTTGGGCAGCCCGGGGCCGACTGTGGAAGGAGGCCTAGTTTGGGGATGCAGTGCTCATTTTGAGCAAACGATCAGTATAATTTTGGTGTCTAATATGTGCTGAAGATATTAGGTGAGATTTTAGGGATATAAAAATAATTCTGAAGGACTTAGTGCCATAGAGAAGCTCAGTGTATCTCAAGAGAACCGACAGAAGGAATCAAGTCTAAGGGAGCCTAGATCTATTTTCAGAGTGATGACAGCCGTGATAGGGATATAAATGGAATTCTAAAACAATTGGTTCAGTTTAGTAACCATTGCAATTAAGTGTGGAACTTGTAAAATAAATTTTTCCATAATCCCAAAGAGCCAAGTCAATATGACAAGAGCTTAAGGAGACATAGCCCACGATATTCGGGTGAACTCCTAGATTAAATTTGATTTTATGTGTTGATTATTTGTTGCTGAATTATATTTTTGTTATACATGTTTAATTTCAGAAAAAAAAAAATGGACTTAAAGCACTTAAACTGTTAAAAAACATACACATGTTTCAAGTATAGATTTCCGCAAAAGTCAAGTACAAGCTAGATCTTTTATTTGTTTAACTGAGTGGGAGGTTCTTGAAAATCATAACAATTTATCCAACCCATTTTTAGATCATTTCAAGAACACTTAAGACATATGAAACAACACAAAATGACACTTGAAAACCAAGGCGCCACTTTATATGGCAATGAATTAGACCCCAAAATTCGGATGTAGTGAGATTTTGGGGGGTGTTGTAGCAGCGACAACACTTGGAGACACACTATGAGAATTTCAACTACTCTGTATAGGAAGAGTTTTCAATTAAGGGTTGGACCTTCAGGAAGTATTGATTGCCCTGAGTTCCCCCTTTTGACCTGTTCTTATACATAACATCTTACTTTTCTCTACTTGGTCGAAACACATACAAAAGACAGACTATATAACAATTGTTTCGATACAGGAAAGGGCAATGTGGACGACAGTTTTATGATTTTCAGAGTATTGATTATTCATATTTTTTGTTGGTCCGCTGTCATCATATCTGGACATTACACCGATGGAGTCACTTCATGAGCAAAAATTTTGCTTCGCTACCAACTAGACTGGACAATACCTCGACAAAGTCGACTGCTTCACATCCCTACACTAGAAGCCTTTCTCTTATTTCACCCTTTATTTATCTATTTATTTAATAGGATTTTGCATCGTCACTTATTATTTTCAATAGGTGGAAGAGGGATACCGACTTATTTAGAGCATAATAGGTTTCCCCTTTAGAGAAGTATTTTAATACCTCTGATATTTATTTGCTCACTTTAGATTTTCCTCTTATCCTTTCTCTACTAGATTGGACAAGCATTAACACATAGGTAGATTTACACCAAATTAAGAATATTAGATACTAGCATAGGCATGGGCCTAATAGGTTCCCTCAAGGTTCTCATATTGGATGAATCGTATTTTCCTTCTATACTTATCTCAACCTATGGAATTTTCCCAAATAAAGAAGGAGAACAACAAAAAACTAAGTGTTGTGGTTGCCACACTTCTCTTTTATTCCACGACAAAGTCCTTTAGAGCCAAACACTTTTCACGCAAAGTATTATTGGAAAAAACAAAAATAAAATACATGACAAAAATACAAAAAATAACAAAAATAAAATGCATCACAAAAATAAGAAAAATAACAAAAAGAACCAAGAAAATAGAGGTGGGACATAAAAAACATGCATAATATATAATAGGAAAACAAAAAAATGTAGAGACTCAATGGAGAGCAGGAAATAAGTTGGATGCAATGCAAGAGGAAACTAACTGCACCTAAAACTACTCCTAACCTAAACAACTATAAGGTCAGGGCTAAGTGTAATGATATTTCCAATGAAACCAATGTAATTTCCCCTGACCTGCAATCACAAATATACGAGAAATGAAAACCAATATAGATAATGTGTATCAGAAAAGATAAAATCTTTAATATATTGCTCAATAGATAGAAGGTATTTCTTAAAAAAATAAAGATGTGTCATACCACTTGACTTTACCCAACCAGCCACCTTACTTTTTCGATATGAACAGAAACCATACAAACCTCTACAACTCCCTGTGAAATCGCCTGCACTTATATTGTCTTCCTTAGAAACATCAAGAGAAATTGAAACTTGTTTCTAGAAAATGGGCTTGATAAGTAATATTTCTCCAACTGATTACAGATTGGATCATGAAATTCAAAAACATCCTATTGGAAATCTTGAAATCCTTAGAGAACATAATTTTCAATTAATAGTGTGGAATCAGGATGATAATCTTGTGAAAGAAAATGAATTTGATCATATTTAGAAATCTTGTCATAATAGTGAGGGCCCAACATAACCATCTGCGGAGGTTGAAGTGGCTCAATGATCCGGATTTATGCAAGAACCAAACAGAATAAACCACATAACCATAACACAGAGATGCAAGCTGAAATAACAATTCATTTTCATTAATATCAAAGAACTGAAATGAGCTTACTGCATTTAATGCAAAAATAAAACTAAGCAGGGTGCCTGTATTGACTCTTGTAGGAGATGTGGCGGCTACAGGCCTCTGAACTGAGTTACAATGAGGCTCGAGGGCCTATTTATCATTTAGAAATAATGGGAAATCCTAAACAGCCAAAACCCTAACCCTAGGAGATGAAGCGCCAAAACTATGGGCCCCGTTTGGGTAAATTGGTGTTTTAACTTCCCAGGGGTGTAACTTTGGCATACGATCTCCGTTTGACGCGTACCATACCTCGTTAGAAAGATCTATCTGAGGAATACAAATTTGGAACGAGCAACATTGATCCATGGACCCATTTTGCTCTCCGTTTTCCCAAAAAACGTCGTTTAGGGCCTCAAAACGGCTCCGGAAGTTTAGGACCCGAAAAACTGCTAAAAATAGTAAATTGTGCCGAAACTGAAAAACTGAAATAGACAATGGTGGAGCCCCAAGTGGAATAGGTAGGTGACCACCAATATCCACCTGGATCATTCCTCCCCCCTTAGGAAGCAATGGTCCCCATTGCGTTAAGTTCCTCCATGAGATGAGGAAATTTCTGCTGAACTTGGTCCCTGGTCAA
Source organism: Pinus albicaulis (assembly GCA_034641835.2). NCBI lineage: Eukaryota > Viridiplantae > Streptophyta > Pinopsida > Pinales > Pinaceae > Pinus > Pinus albicaulis. The sequence goes on from JAXQQM020066921.1 coordinate 63,696, forward strand.
CCACTTTCCTTGGTGCAGGAGTTGGCCAGCTTTGACAACCCGATACAGTTGGATCTTCTGTTGGCGAGTGTTCTTGATTTGCATGTCCATGATACAATCTGTGGTGGCCTGTTCCATGCAGTCTGGGTTTAACTCTGTTGGTGTGAGTTGTTCTGCAATGTTAGAGGTGTCCAGTAGAGGTGGGAAGTAAGGACGAAGGCGATCCACATTGAAGACTGGGTGCAGACCAAGGAATGGTGGAATACTGAGCTCGAAGGCATTGTTCCCTACAGCCTTGGTGATGGTGTACGGCCCGTATCGGAGCGAGCGAAGCTTGCGGTGGGGTCCAGTGAGGCACTCCTTCTGCAAATGTAGCCATACTTTGTCGCCCACCTGGAAGTTGTGTGGCACTCGGTGTTGATCATGGCGTTGCTTGTACTTGGCATTGGCTCTATCCAATATATCATGAACTTGTTGGCGGATGTGTTGAATGCGCTCGATGAAGCTACTTGCTTTGTCAACTTCAGACTGGACATGAGCTTAATCGGCCTGAGCAGCTGCAAATGGCATGGCTACGTCAATGGGACATAGTGGCTGGAATCCCAAGCCCACCTGAAAGGGGCTATGGCCGATTGAACTGTGGAGAGCCCGATTATAACTATGTTTTACATAGGGGAGGCTCTCGTCCCATGTGCGTGGATGCTTTGAATTGTACATGCGCAGAATGTGTACAATCATTCTGTTGACGACCTCTGTCTGGCCATCTGTTTGGGGATGGAAAGTTGTGGACTTGGTGAGCTTGGTATCCAATATTGGATCGAGGCTAGAGAAATGTTGGAGGAACTCGTTTATCCCGATCTAATATTATGGGCTATGGGATCCCAAAGTGTTCCCAGGCCTAAATCTACCTCAGTCTAAGGAAGACAGATTCTAGTGTAACATCAAACCACGCTTAATCTGGTAGCTAGCCCTACCAGATCTCGAGAGGGCTCTATCCTTGTCAATCTCAGCAAAAATAATCAATGAGGCTTGAGATGACTTGAATAAAGGCTGATTTTAAGCTAGGTATATATGTAAAAGTGTTTGATTTGATTTTGAGGGTGTTTGTTGGATCAAAGGGAAAGGCATATTTTGGGTCTGAAAAATGAGTAGTTTTGCAGAGATCTGAATGGGCAAGGTAGGCCCT